>QANZ01009634.1:11577-65082 GCA_003254925.1 Chamaecrista fasciculata
CATACCCTAAATTCTTTGGTTTATTATCTATTCATTTAATTAGAGGACCAATTTGTCTAACATATTGAACTATTTTGATAAATTCGGGGACTGATTTGAATAATATTGTTGCACGTCACAATTGTTGAATTTTAATGTACAGTCACAATTCTGATGGTTTGGGGTTTTAGAGTTTAGGGTTTGTGTTTGGGGTTTGAGGTTTTAGAATTTGGGGGTTTAGGGTTTAGGGTTTTAGAGTTTGGGGTATGGGATATTAGGATCTAGGTTTGGAGTTTTGGGTTTTAGGGTTTGGGGTTTGGGATTTTGGGGTTTGGGGTTTGGAGTTCTAAGATTTGGGGTTTTAGAGTTTAAGGACTAAATTGAAATGTTTGGAAGAATTTTGGGTCACTTTACAATTTTAGGATTTTAGGGTTTATGATTTTAGGGTTTAGGGTTTAGTATTTTAGGGTTTGGGGTTTTGGGGTTTAGGGTTTGGGGTTTGGAATTTTAGGGTTTGAGGTTTTAGAATTTAGGGTTTAAGGTTTTAGGATTTGGGGTTTGGGATTTTAGGGTTTTGGGTTTGGGATTTTAGGATTTAGGGTTTGGGGTTTTAGAGTTTTGGGTTTGGGATTTGGGGTTCTAAGGTTTGAGGTTTTAGAGTTTAAGGACTAAATTGAAATGTTTAGAAGAATTTTGGGACACTTTATAATTTTAGGATTTTAGGGTTTTAGGGTTGAGGGTTTAGGATTTTAGGGTTTTGGGTTTAGGGTTTGGGGTTTAGGTTTTAGGGGTTTTAATACTTTTAAGGACTAAACTAGAATGTTTGAAGAGTTTTGGGATACTTTACAATTTTATTTTGAAGATTTGGGACTAAAGGAATGAAGATGATGAAAAAGAGAGGACATTGAGGATAATGTGATAACGGCCGCCAGTTCATCAGCGAATCTTTTCGCGACTTTTGCGCCGAGTATGACATCTCCTTGGGCAACACCTCAGTCGAACACCCCTTGACTAACAGGCAAACTGAGCTCGCCAATCGCATCATCCTGAATGGGTTGAAGCGCCGACTCAACGACGCCAAAGGCCGCTGGGCGGACGAGCTCCCAACCGTCTTATGGTCCTATCGCGTAACCCCTCAAGAGTCTACAGGCGAGGCGCCTTACACCCTTACCTATGGGTCGCCTGCCATGATCCCTGCCGAGACCGCCTACCTCTCCGATAGAGTTTTGTACTACAACGAGGAGGCCAATCGAAGCTATAGGGCGATCGCCCTAGACGAACTCGAAGAAGTACGCGAAATCGCCAGTATCCGGCAGGCCGCCTACAAAGAACACATGGCGAAATACTTCAACAAAAGGGTCAAACACCGGTCCTTCGAAATAGGCGACCTCGTCCTCTGTGATATTGCCAACGATCGCTTGAACCGTTCGCACGGCAAGCTACACCCCAATTGGGAAGGCCCATACCGCATCGTCAAGGTTATCCCTGGTGGCGCGTACATGCTTTCTACACTAGACGGCCGCCAACTAGAAAATCCGTGGAATGTCGCGAGCCTTAGAAAGTACCTTGACCGCACGGTTAATAACATTACACTCTGATTCATTTCTTACGTGATTTTACATTTTGCCTTTTTACATTTCGTTTACTGTGTAACGATCGCCGCGATGTTCACATCAATGAAATCACACTTACGGCACTCCTTTCCCCTCACTCGATTCGTATACATTTTGCACTTATCTCGATTACTTTAACTTAGGCGCAGCCTAATCTAAATGACTTACAACATGAAAGTTATTCACACTCCAATGAAGAGCTCGAAAGTAGGAGGGACGCCTCCACACGCTTTCTTTCAGGTGCCCCGTGCGCCCATGAGCCGAGAAGTTGCTCATACGCCATGCTGGACCATTACCTCGTGGCTGGCTAGCCCCCTAGTCTGATCGCCAACACAGTTGGGCGGACACACATACATACACACTTGCGCAAATAAAATAAACATGTCCAACAGATAAAATACCGCAAAGCATGCATATTAAACATATTTATCAAAATATTGGCCTTATGGCCTCACAAACATTCAGGCCGCACGGCCATAAAATTCATCAATCCAAACGGGCACACACGCCCTAACATATCTAAAAAGGGCACACACGCCCTATACAAGTCAAGAAAGGGGAACACACTCCCCGCAAACTACAAATTTTTTAAACGGATGACTTAGTCATCCGAAATCACTATGGCGCCCGCATCTGGAACATGGTCGCCGCTGCCCTCCCCACCTTCGCTGTCCGCGGCTATGGTCGGATGCTCGACATCTGCTTGATTGCCCGAGGTACTCAGCACGTCCGCCGGCGGCACATACCCATCATCCCCTGGCCTGAGCTGTGATCGCCCCTCTGCCAGCTCAAGACCATGGATGGTCCATTCATCCGGCATATCCGGCATTGGTTCGTCCGCCTCGTCATTGTCCGCGCGCATACAGATCTCTTGCCCGCCCCGCCCATTAGGTAGCACCTCGTAGGTATAATCAATACCCGCTTCATTCAGCTCAGGGTTCAACAAATTTAGCTGCTTGTGGCAGTTCTCGAACCCCTGGGCGGACGCGTTGAGGTAGAACCAATACCACTGCCTCCGCTCATCTCAGCGTGCTCACTCAATCCTCTAGGCCTCCCCCCGCCTGGTACGCCTCAAGCTCCCCCCTTGCAGCCGCCGCGTCGCCCCGCTGCGCCGCCGCCTCCCGGACTGCCTCAGCAGCCTCTTGGTCTGACTTCTTCCTCCTCTCTCTCTCCCTTTCCTTCTCTTCCTCCAGCTTCTTCACATGCACCTGCTCGGTCTGTGCCTCTGCTAGCGGTTGGTCCCTGGCAGCTTCCAGTGCTTTGAGCTGCTCGACCCCGCCGGGCACCCTCGCCTCTTCCCTCAGGCGGGCGACCTCTTTCGCCAGATTGTGCGACAATGTATGCGTAGCGTGGCACGCCATGGACGCTATCATACTGTGTGCCGCTTCGTAGTCTGCTGGCTGGCGCTTATAGGCTTCGACCACCAAAGTGTCATGCCACTCATAGGTGCCGTTGGAGTACAAGGACTGGATGGAGGCCACGCCCGAGAATCGCCCCTGTTTGGATGCGACGACAAGTAGGGGATAAACACCTCGGGATCCGCTAGACGCCCGAGAATCGCCCCAGCTCTTCATCATCCCAGTGGATAAACACCTCGGGATCCGCTGGACCGGTCATGCACGCCTTTTTAGCTGGCTGTCCCTCCTTTGTACCGCCCCCCGCCGGGCCTTTCCCTTTGCCGTCAGTCCTCTTCCCTTTTCCTGACGGGGCACCCTCTGTCCTGGCAACTTGGCCCGCCAGCCTCATCCCACCGAGCGCCAGCACAGGTGGGCTGCTCTCCTCTTTGTCGGGCTCGCCGACGCCTGCTCAGCCACCATTTGGGCCCCCGCGCCCCCAGAAGCAGATGGAGCACGGGGTGTTGAAGGCCCTAGGGCTCTCTGCCTTGCCCCAGGCGCCATCGGCGGAGCCTGCACCCCAGCTGGTGCAGAAGTTTGTGCGGGCGCCAGGTCACCCGCCTGCTCCACTCGGCCCGCCGCAACTGAGCTTCCGGCCCCTTGATCGGTCGGCCTCCTCTTCGAGCCAGTCAAAGCTACAAAACAAACAACAAATTGGTCATAAACCATCCAAGCACCCACATCATGTATCAATCAGAAGAATAAATTAACATATTACATGATTGCACATAGTGCCGGTAAAACGAGCTAAGGAGCCTATCCGCCCGCCGCTCCTCCTCACTAAGATGCCCTCTTTTAATCGGGCTCACCCCCGTCTTGGCATCCGACCACCCCACGGGAAACAGCGGGCGGTCATCCTCCTCCCTCACCCACCAAGGGCGCCCAAGCCCATTTTGCACAATGGGGAAGTACCTGTCCTTCCAATTCTTCCAGTTGCTGATACTCGCTGGAAATCCACTCAGGCTTCCCCCCTTCCTCTGAATATTCACTCGCCTATTGTCCCCAGGCTTCACTGAGAACCAATACAAGAACAATCTTACAGTCAGCTGCACGCCCACTGACCAGGCCACGTACTGTAAAAATTTTAGACTCCGCCAGCTGTTAGCCATCAGCTACGCTGGACAGCAGTTGAGGTGATTCAGCAATTCGACCTCGAAATCGATGAATGGCAAATTGGAGCCACACTCTCGCAGCAGGACCTCATGTACGATGAACTCTCGTCGATGGGTACACCACAGTGAATTGTTAGCATCCCAGACACCCACGGCCATGCCGCTCGCCTCTCGGCCAGACCCTGGCCCGGAATATGCGTCGTGGGCCGCCTCCAGCTCCTCTTCACTATCGAACTTGGATGGCTCCGCTGGCGGCCCCTTGGTCGCCCTGACCTCGGGATTCCCCCACCCCTCTGCGGCGTCCCACATAATCGGCTCTCGGGCCATGATCAAGCTCTCCCCCTTGGCCGCGGACCCGCAAAGGTTGCCCGTTGGCTCGTCCATCACTCTGGATGGCTCTTCCTCTGTACGGTCCGATAACTCCAACACCAACTCCTCCTCCATTGTTTCAGACATAATTGCTGGGTTATAGACAACTAAATCCCAACACCCCCTATACACGCTCGTTACCCCTCCAAGCTGCGCTCGCACGCCCCTCGAGTTATGCGCTCGCCTGGATAGCAGCTCGGTCGCCCTCTGTACCACTTCTTCTAACGAGCGGCGCACCTCCTCTATATCTACAGAGCTACTCCCCTGTGTAGTCAAACTACTAATGCTACTCAGTTCTTCACCTTCTTCTAACTCCCTAAGGACCACCATGGTCTCTAACGCTCGCAAGAAAAATTCAAAGCACAAGGGATTAGGATGTACCTGACGACATGGTACGCATGATTGTTAGAGTTTGAACTTTGAAATATTTTGTGGCGCTCGCCCTGATTACCAACTGCCGCTCGCTTCACAACCTGAAACAAAATTGCAAGTGTCATTACTTGGCCAATCATGGCTCGCCACACCCAAATATATCCCCCGACAACCCGACCGCCCAGTTTGACCATTTACCTAGCTAAGGCGCCCGGCCACGATGACCCACAACACCCAGAAACATCCACATTCATACAAACACATGAACGCGACGAACACACGCCTAGAAAACCCAGATTCCCCATGAACATTCATGACTGCCTCGAAAATCAACCCAGAAAACCCAGATTCATAATAAACATTCACGAACACTCACCCAACATAGCAAACCCGAACCCTGAAACGTTGAACCCACTAAGTTCATACCGTGAAACATCTTTCTTTTTTCAACTCCCCAACCCATTTTCGCTGTTTCTCGCGACGAACTCACCCACACCCTAACAGTCAATCGCGACAGGCAGACACTCCAAACCAACAAACCAACAAACATGTATCCACAAACCAACAAACATGTATCCAAAAACCCTTCCCCCTCAACTGGACATACGAAACCCTAACACAGGCAGCAAAAACACAAAGTCACGAGAAATTACTTACCACGAAACGTTTAACTCGGACCGATTCTCGCTCACAATCACCGTGCTTTAAATCCGGCGGCAGTTACTCGACTCCGGCGACTTAACTCGGCAATTTTCTCTTTTCTCTCTCCTGAGTTCTTAAATGCACAGCGAAAAGTGTGGGAAACGCTTCGTTTGGCCCTTAAATACCCTGACACGTGCGGCAAACGAGGCGTTTTCTGCTTTTTCAAAACTCTGGCCTCCCAGGTCTTGACACGTGTCTGTGACACGACAGCGCTACCTACCACATGGCCGCCCGCCATGGCCTCCCTGACTTTCCATATTCCCATGGAAACCCGCCACTCCTAATGCTCCCTCTGCGCGGGGGACAAGTACTCCTGTACATTTTGGGCGTTCGCCTAAAGCGCATACATGGCCCAGGCATTGGTTCCATCGCATGCACTCCAAACCTATCACCCCGGGCGCCTTAATAAATGGTACGACGAACGTGCTCGTAGACTTCTTTAAGGAGGGACTTGTGATACATCACTATTTGGGCGTACGCCTAAACGGCCCTCGCACCGGGCCTCTTCCTCCCTCCACACCTTGCAAGGCGCACCCGAACCAATCAAGTGCCCTCCGCACAATTAGGGGCGGTCGTGATCCACCCAGAATAATGGCGCACGCCTCCAGATTAACACGCAGTCACCCACGACTGCCTTATTTCGCAATCCTCGCTGGGGGAGATCGTGGGCCACGGACTTAATCACACCCACGTTCTCCAGTCTCCTGGCGCCCGCCCATTGACGCGACACGCAATCACCCACGATTGCCTTGCCCCGCAAATCTCGGTCTCCACCACTTCCGCTGGTGGAGATCGTGCCTGACTACGTGGTGCGCACCGCCGCTGGCCACCACTCTCCCCCTGCCCTATAAATAGAGCTCAACTCAGCAGACTAAGGTTAGTCACTTCTTACCTTTCAGAATTCTCTTGCTCTCATATATCTCACACACTAATTTGAGCGTCAGAGTATTCTTCGCAGGGCCCCCCTATGAAGTTTTTGCAGGTACTTGGACGATCAACTTGCTCTTGCAGCCCACATTCATTGAACTAGGTAAGTGTGTCCATTTTCTAGTTTATCATCTCTCAATAATTTTTTATTTTTTAAAATTCAAAATAATATTTAATGTTTTAAATCTTTCTAAAAATAAAACAGGGTCATCAAACGCTTTTTTTCTTAAATTCTTTTACTTTTAAAAATCAAAAATTATTTTTAGAGAAAGAAATAAAAAAGGTCCTTAGTGTTTCCTAAAACCACTTGTCATAGAATCCTACGTATAGTCTACCAAAAAAAAAAAAGAATCCTACGTATATATATTTGTTTATCAAAAAATTTAATATTTAGTCTTTGAATTTATACAAAGTCAAAAATTAGTCTCTAAATAATCAAATTATATAATTTGGTTCCTAAATTATTGTAATTGTCAATGATTTGATTCCCAAATTTGAACCAATTTTATATATTTTTTTGACCTTAAATTTATACTTTTTAGTCTTTAGATTTGTTTTGAATTTATGTTTTTTGGTCACTAAATTTAACTTAAAGGCTAAATTATTGACAATTGTGATATTTTAAGGGCAAATTCGTTAATTTGATACAATTTTAATACTAGTAGTATGTTTTCTGTTTGTTTATCTTTCTATCCATGCCAATTTTGTTTTCTGTTGAAATATAGAACAACTAGCACGTCTAAACAGACATCTCACTAAAGTAATAATACCTATGCGTGATTATACTTCTCATAGAAGTCCCCAACTGGAATCTGCTAGTACATGTTAATTGTTATGAATATTATTTCATCTGAAAAAGTTGAAGATTAACATTGAAAGATGTCTACCTGGCTTATTCCCTAATTAATTTTTTGTCTTAGGTTTATAGCCTTTTTTTCCTCACAGGCTTACTGCCTAAGTTAAAAATTTTTTACTCAGTTTTATGATTTTCTTTCTGGACAATTTATAGTATTATATATAACAATAAAATATAGAGAAATAAATTATTTAAATATATTTTAAAACATAAGTAACTTTCCATTGACATTTCTAGCTCCAATTTTTTCTATAACTATTTTATAGACACATACTTAAAATTAAGGGTAAATTACAAAATAGGGTCCTGTGGTTTGGCCCCGTTTCAGATAGGGTACATGTGGTTTGAAAAGTTTCAAATTGGGGCCTGAGGTTTACGCCGTTTACAAAATGGGGTCTAGGTGGTTTTGGCTATTAAAAATAACGGTGCACGTGATTATCACGTGCACCCTAACCTGACTTCTNACTTGAAACTTGATGCCCACTCTAAGCTTGATCTCCACGCCTCTTCAACTCTTTTTAGGTAGTTTCTTAAATAGAATTAAATAATAATTAATGACCCAATTAAAAAAATTAAAAGCGTTGCCCACTCATCATTTTTTAACCTAAAATAATAAGAGACTCTTCCACTTCCGGCGGCTAGCACTAGTCACTTTCTGCCTTTCCATCTTCTATTTTTCTTCCTCGGTTCCTCTCACATCTCAACTCTCTCTCACGTTCCTCTCAAAATTTCTCACATCTCTCACGTCTTCACTACACCACGAGGCCACCGCACCATCAGCCACCGCGACGCCGCCGCACCATCGTGTAGCACCACCACGCCCTTTAAGGTTTGTCTCCAAATCTCCATATCTTGTCCAAGAATAGCTTAGCAACGTTGCTCCTCTGTTTCGTTTCTGTAGGCATCAGTTGCATCCTCCTTTTCTCTATTTGTAAGTCGTTATGTTTTGTGTTACTAAAAGTTTCTAGTATTATTCAGAAATTTTGTTCTCTATATTGCCTTGTTTCGTCCTTTTCATCCTATAATTCCAATGAGTTTTAGGGACCATTTTGTTGAAGGAACAAAAATTATGTCCTTTTCATCCTTTTCATTCAGAAATTTTAGGGACCATTTTGTTGAAGGAACAAAACTTCTTTTTTATTATCTCTTTTTACTATCTATTATCTAAAACAATAATTTTTATTATCTACTACATGGATTCTGAAAAAACTGATAATCTTGTTGGAAATTTGGCTGAACCTACTGAAACACAAACTGAGCTTGAGCATGAGCCTGATATTGAGCAGCCTTTGTCTAAAAAGACCAAAACTTGTACGTCATATGTGTGAAAATCTTTCACTAAAATTGGTATTGTTGATGGCAAAGTGAAGGCAATATGTAATGATTGTAAAAAAGAATGTATGTGGTAGTAGCAGAATTGAAACTTTAATACTTTTAAGGCATATTCGTAAATGTGTAGCTCTTCCTAAATTTTATGATATTGGTGTGATGATGTTAGACCAAGCTGGAAGAATGAGATATAGAAAACTTGATCATAAACATGTGAGAGATATTATTTCTATGTGATTATTCAACATGGCCTTCCATATTATTTTGTTGAGTATAAATGGGCTAGGGAACTACACAAGTACTTGAATCCTTATGTGAAAAATATCAGTAGGAATACTACAGTATCTGGAGTGTAGAAGTTTTATGTTGATCAAAAGGAGAAGATAACAACGTTTGGCCAATAGTATTAGTAGAGTATATTTAACTTCTGATTGATGGACTTCTATCAATACTGAGGGCTTTATTTGTGTAACTGCTCATTTTGTGGATGAGGATTGGAAATTAAATAATAGAATACTTGCTTTTTGTAAAATGGATCCTCCACACTCTGGGAGAGAGCGAGCTGGAAAAATCTTTAATAGCTTGAAAGAATGGGTGATTGATCGAAAGGTGTTTTCTTTTACTCAGGACAATGCTGCAGCAAATGATAACATGCAAAACATATTGAAAGAGCATTTTTTGCAAAACAGTTTAGTGTGTGGTGGTTAATTTTTTCATGTCAAATGTTGTGCTCACATCTTGTATTTAATTGTGCAAGAAGGATTGAAAATGGCTAATGGCGCTTTTCTTAAAATAAGGGATAGTATTAGGTATGTCAAAAGTTCTGAAGCATGAATGATTAGCTTCAATGAGTATGTTGCTCAAGTTGGTGGTATTGATACTAGTGTGGGTTTGAGAACAAATGTCTCCACTAGATGGAACTCAACTTATGTCATGTTTGAAAGTGCAATCAAATATCGAAGGGCGTTTGGTAGTTTATATTTGTTTGATAAGAATTTCCAGACTTGCCCTTCAAATGGTGATTGGGAAAGAGCAGAGAAGATGCGAGAATTTTTGCTTCCTTCTTATGTCATCACTAACTTGTTTTTTGGATCATCTTGTCCTACTTTCAATATGTATTTTATGCAAATTTGAAAAATTGAATGCTTGTTGATAGACAACATGGGAAGTGATGTTCAAGACATGGCAATGAAGATGAAAGAAAAATTTGACAAATATTAGAGTGAATATAGTGTCATTCTTGAAATTGCATCTATACTTGATCCAATAATGAAATTCCATATGCTGAAATTTTGATATTCAAAGCTTGACCCTATCAATTGGGAGAAAAAGTTAGAGAAGAGCAAGATAAAATTATATGAACTTTTTGCTCATTATGAAATAAGAGATGTTGGGGCAACTAGTTCAAGTGTACCACCATCACAAGCAACTTCTGCACAACATCTTCCTTCTACTATAGGAGAGAAATCAAAGATTATTAGCTAGCTTGCGTTTGGGGTATGTCTATCATCACATTTTTATTCTTAAATATATTTTCATATCTAAGTTTCAAATTGTCTTTTTTAATTCATATTTTAATCATAATTGATATTGTGCACTTGTGTAGGATTATATGGATTGGAGTCAAAATGAGACTCTAATTGGAAAATCTGAGTTAGACAAGTATTTGGATGAGCCAAGACTTGAGCCACAATTTTATCAAGACTTGGATGTTTTGCAACATTGGAAGGAACATAGAAGTCGATATCCAAGTCTTTCAAAGATGGCATGTTATGTCTTGAGCATTCAAATTACTACGGTGGCTAGTGAAGCGACTTTTAGTATTGGCTCACGAGTTTTAAATAAGTATAGATCTTCTTTACATGCCGAGAATGTCCACGCACTTATTTGTACTCAAAATTGGCTAAATGGGTTTGAGATTGAAGGTAATTGAATTATATTTTTGCACTGATATATGAATTATAAAGATTAGTGCTCATTATTTATCATTGTTTGATGTAGATGATGAAAATGAAAATGACAAGTCCAACCAAGCCTCAAGTTCTTGTATTACTATTGATGATGATGAAGATGAAGATGAGTAGATGGAAATTCTCATTTGCACTTTGACACAAAACTTTGATGATTGAACTTGTGTTTTATTTTATGGATGTTTTGTTAATTTCTTTTGCATGTGACTATGTTATGTTTTTCTTCTATGTTTTAAATTTGAATTATGGATGTTAAATGTTTTGGACTTGTGAATTATGGATGTTTAATGTTTTGGATTTGTTTTTTGAATTATTTGTGGTATGCAATTATGCAATGCAGCATGTGTTTTTTTTTTCAAGGGTTGGTTTGTTGTATTTGGTCTTAGGCCCCATGAACACTAAAAAGAAAATTGAATAAATCATGTGTCAATCTAATGTAAGTGGGGGATCAGTAATAAGTTCATGTTTTATTCAATCTTCTTTCTAGTATTCATGGGGCCTGAGACCAAATACAACAAACCAACCATTGAAAAAAAAAACACCTGTTGCATTGCATATTTGCGCACCACAAATAATTGCATACTTGTTGCATTGCAGATTTGCATACCACAAATAATTCAAAACACAAGTCCAAAACATTAAACATCCATAATTCACAAGTCCAAAACATTAAACATCCATAATTCAAATTTCAAACATAGAAGAAAAACATAACAAAGTCACATGCAAAAGAAATTAACAAAACATCCATAAAATAAAACACAAGTTCTATCATCAAAGTTTTGCTTCAAAGTGCAAATGAGAATTTCCATCTACTCATCTTCATCATCTTCATCAATAGTAATACAAGAACTTGAGGCTTGGTTGGACTTGTCATTTTCATTTTCATCATCTACAACAAACAATGATAAATAATGAGCACTAATCTTTATAATTCATATATTAGTGCAAAAATATAATTCAATTACCTTCAATCTCGTTGGCCAAAAAAAAAATTACCTTCAATCTCAAACCCATTTAGCCAATTTCGAGTACAAATAAGTGTTTGAATATTCTCTGCATGTAGAGAAGATCTATACTTATTTAAAACTCGTGAGTCAATACTAAAAGTCGCTTCACTAGCCACCGTAGTAATTGGAATGCTCAAGACATCACATGTCATCTTTGAAAGACTTGGATATCGACTTTTATGTTCCCTCCAATGTTGCAAAACATCCAAGTCTTGATAAAATTGAGAATCAGGTCTTGGCTCATCCAAATACTTGTCTAATTCACATTTTCCAATTGGAGTCTCATTTTGACTCCAATCCATATAATCCTGCATAAGTGCACAATATCAATTATGATTAAAATATGAATTAAAAAAGACAATTTGAAACCTAGAAATGAAAATATATTTAAGAATAAAAATGTGATGATAAACATACCCAAAAAAGCAAGCTAGCTAGTAATCTTTGATTTCTCTCCTATAGTAGAATGAAGATGTTGTGTGGAAATTGCTTATGATGGTGGTACACTTGAGCTAGTTGCCCCAACATCTCTTATTTCATAATGAGCAAAAAGTTCATATAATTTTCTCTTGATCTTCTCTAACTTTTGCTCCCAATTGATAGGGTCAAGCTTTGAATAGCAAAATTTCAGCATATAGAATTTCATTCTTGGATCAAGTCTAGATGCAATTGCAAGCATGAAACTATATTCACTCTAATACTTGTCAACTTTTTCTTTCATCTTCATTGCCATGTCTTGAACTACTAATTCATCACTTCCCATGTTGTCTATCAACAAGCACTCAATTTTCCAAATTTTCATAAAATACATATTGGAAGTAGGATAAGATGATCCAAAAAACAAGTTAGTGATGACATAAAAAGGAAGAAAAAATTCTCGCATCTTCTCTGCTCTTTCCCAATCACCATTTGAAGGGCAAGTCTTGAAATTCTTATCAAACAAAGAATAACTACCAAAAGCCCTTTGATATTTGATTCCACTTTCAAGCATGACATAAGTTGAATTTCATCTAGTGGAGACATCTGTTTTCAAACCCACACTGGTATCAATACCACCAACTTTAGCAACAAACTCATTGAAGCTAATGATTCTTGCTTCAAAACTTTTGACATACCTAATACTCTCCCTTATTTTAAGAAAAGCGCCATTAGCCATTTTCAATCCTTCTTGCACAATTAGATTCAAGATGTGAGCACAACATCTGACTTGAAAAAATTGACCACCACGCACTAAAATTTTTTACAAAGACAAATGCTCTTTCAATATGTTTTGCATGTTATCATTTGCTCCAACATTGTCCAGAGTAAGAGAAAACACATTTCGATCAAACCCCCATTCTTTCAAGCTATTAAAGATTTTTCCAACTAGCTCTTTCCCAGAATGTGCAGGCTCCATTTTACAAAAAGCAAGTATCCTATTATTTAATTTCCAATCCTCATCCACAAAATGAGCAGTTACACAAATAATGCCCTCAGTATTGATAAAAGTCCAACAATCAGAAGTTAAACATACTCTACTAATACTATTGGCCAAACGTTGTTTCATCTTCTCCTTTTGATCAACATAAAACTTCCACACATCAGATACTGCAGTATTCCTACTGATATTTTTTCACATCAGGATTCAAGTACTTGAGTAGTTTCCCAACCCATTTATACTTAACAAAAGAATATGGAAGGTCATGTTGAATAATCATCCTAGAAATAATATCTCTCAGATGTTTGTGATCAAGTTTTCTAGACCTCATTCTTCCAGCTTGGTCTAACATCATCACATCATTATCATGAAATTTAGGAAGAGCTACACAATTAGGAATATGCCTTAACAGTGTTGAAGTTCCAATTCTGCTACTACCACACACATATTTTTTACAACCATTACATCTTGCCTTCTCTTTGCCATTAACAATACCAATTTTAGTGAAAGATTTCCACATATATGACATACAAGTTTTGATCTTTTTAGACAAATGCTACTCAGTATCAGGCTCATGCTCAAGTCTAGTTTGTTTTTCAGTAGGTTCAGCCAAATTTCCAACAAGATTATCAGTATTTTCAGAATCCATGCTGCAGATAATAAAACTTATTGTTTTAGATAATAGATAGTAAAAAGAGATAATAAAAAACAAGTTCTGTTCCTTAAACAAAATGGTCCCTAAAATTTCTAAATGAAAAGGATGAAAAGGACGTAATTTCTGTTCCTTCAACAAAATGGTCCCTAAAACTCATTGGAATTATAGGATGAAAAGGACGAAACAAGGCAATATAGAGAACAAAATTTCTAAATAATATTAGAAACTTTTATTAACACGAAACGGAATGACTTACAAATAGAAAGAAAAGGAGGATGCAACTGATGCCTACAGAAACGAAACAGAGGAGTAACGTTGCTAAGCTATTCTTGAACAAGATATGGAGATTTGGAGACAAACCTTAAATGGCGTGGTGGTGCTACAGATGGTGCGGCGGCGTCGTGGTGGTTGATGGTGCAGTGGCTTATGGTGCGACAGCGTCATGGTGTGGTGAAGACGTGAGAAATTTTGAGAGGAACGTGAGAGAGAGTTGAGACGTGAGAGGAACTGAGAAAGAAAAATAAAAGATGGAAAGGCAGAAAGCGTCTAGTGCTAGCGGTTGGAAGTGGAAGAGTCTCTTATAATTTTAAGTTAAAAAATGATATGTGGGCCACACTTCCAATTTTTTAATTGGGTCATTAATTATTATTTAATTTTATTTAAAAAACTACCTAAAAAGAGTTGAAGAGGCGTGAACATCAAGCTTGGAGTGGGCATCAAGTTTCAACTGTGAAGCATTTTTTTAAAATAAAAATAATTGTTAGAAGTCAAGAGTTTATTTATTAGAGTTAGTTGTTTGGTATGTGTTAGCTAGAATATTAAATGAGGTAGGTGAAGTTGAGGTCTTTAAATATGTATGCAAATGTCGTTGTAATGTAATCAATCAATCTAGTCTACTGAATTCAACATGGTATCAGAGCATTTTGATCTTGGATAAATTTTTCCTCTATTTATTCTAAAATCTCTGAGCTACTGTGAGAAGTGGTTTAGGGTTCTCTCTATTTCTGTCATAGTCTCAGCAGCCTTTAGGACTGCACCTTAGGGCCTGATCAGCCCAAAAGTAAACAAGTTTTTTGGCCTTCTTTTAATATGTTTTTAATAATAATATATTGTAATTAGACCAATTAATATGTTAAGGGTTTCACCAAGGTATGATGTAATAAAGTGGATAAAATAGGTTAATTAGCATTTATTTATTGTATTTTATAAATAAGTGCTATTTAATGGGTTTTTCAGTGTTTCAGATATCCAAACAGGGTCTAACCAGAGGGAATCATCTAGAATCAACGAGAAGATACTAAAAATCACAAGATGATCTTGTGCCACCATGTTGGGCCGCCGGCCCAAGTGACGGCGCAAGAAGAGACGTAGTCTACAAGAAGTTTTGGACGACTAGGATTCAAGATATGAAGATATAATCAAAATATCGCGGATATTGCGTTGAGCCATCATGTTGGGCCGCCGGCGCAAGTGACGGCGCAAAGCCAAATTGCTCCTTAACTTGCGGCCCAAGCATACTAATCAAGCTTATAAATAGAGCTCGACTTTCCACATCTCAACACGCTCAGAAACGCCCCAGCACCTGAACTGGAGGCAGAATAGAATAGGGAGAGAGTAGTTGTCAATAGGTTTCCATATGATGAGAGCCTAAACACCGTTTATCCTAGAGGAGAATCTGAAGGAAGCCGAAGTTTATCTTAGTCTAGGGAGTTATTGTTTGATTATGTTTACTCGTTAATTGTTCTTAGGTTTAGGTATTTACTTTAGGAATACAATTATCATGATTGATAGATCAGTACTTTATTAGGGATAATTGTTGGTATTCCTGTAGTCTATCTCTTTTACGATTAATAAATGTTGCTCTTTAAACATGTTATTCACATGGTTGGTTTACTAAAGAGTGTTCTATGTATCTTAGAAAGTATAATTAGGATTATTCTTTATTGCTTATATTTGTTTATTGTTCCGATTTGGCAATAATATAGATTGCCCTGAAGAGCTTTGACAAATGCTCATATTTTCTGGTATTGGTTGAGTGATCGATCCTAATCTTATATCTTTCACCATTGTTCTTAGTTATATTCGAAGTTTCGAATTAAAATCTTTGAATGTGGTTTGTGACATAATTAAAGTGATAATTCAATCCCGTGTCTTTATGAACTATGATGGTAGAATTCATGATTATTCTCTAGGATATCTTTATCTTTCTTATTCGTTCATCTTTACTATTATTGTTTTTATACCTCTCTTAATAGTCTCACCTAAGTTCATAGATATTCATATAAATAATAGTTGTCTTTAACTACAAAGTTCCGCGAGAGATTCGACCTTGGGTTAGCATCTATACTATATTCTAATAAATATAGTAATACTTGTGAGGCTCGAGTATTATTAATTCGATTCGCTTGGCACTTCACGACAAAGTGCCCGCATCAAATTTGGCGCCGTTGCCGGGGAACTTCTAATTAAGGATAACGGTTATTATTTGTGTGAATTCTTTGAATTCAGGATTTGCATTCATATAGTTTCATATTAAAAATTGCATTAGATCTAAAATCATAGTAGGATTGCATCTATATTGTGTTTTTCTTTTATTATTTTCGTTTTTTTTTATTAAAAAAATTGAAAATTTTCAAATCTTGAATTTTAAATCTTGATTCTGGCAAAATTCATTTTCAATTTGAAATTTGAATTGATAGAGTATCATCTCAATTTGATTTTTGATTGGATCTTTTAGATTAATATTTTTAAATTTAAAGTATTATTATTATTTTTATTTTCGTTTTTTTTTGTAAAAAAAATTTCTTTTAAATTTCAAATCTTGACTCTTTCAAGATTCTTTTGAGTTGATTCTTGATTTGATTTTTCTATTTGAATTCAAGATAAGATAATCTTTTTAATTTGATTCTTGATTGAATCTTTAGGATTAGATTTATTTTTATATTTTCAAAAAGTAACATTTCAAAAAAAATTAAATATTTTCGAAAATTTTTTAAAAAAGAAAGATTCTTGTTGATTTAATCATTGATTAGACTCTTGAATATTTAAGTTGAAAATTTATTTTTAAAATTATTTTTATTTTGAATTTTCGAAAATAAAAATTTATTTTCAAATTTATTTTATTTAAAAAAATATTTTCGAAAAATTTAAATTTAAAGTTTGAAATTTAATTTTTAAATTTAAATTCCAAAAAAAATCGGATATTTTAAATTTTCAATTTAAAAGTTTTAGTTTTAAATTTTAAATAAAATAATGATTATTATTAATTATTATTTTCCCAAGTTGTTTGTTTTTTTTAATTCTTTTCTTTTTAGGTGGCTGAGAAATATTTTGTTTAGATGTTTAGACAAATTTTTTCTACAAATGAATATTACAATTATTATACTCATAATTATAATTATAATTATGATTCTTCTTCTTATAATAATTCTTCTAATTATTCTCCTAGTCAATATAGCTCCCCTAGGTCCAATGACTACACCGACCAATATCAAGATATCTTTAGTCCAGATTTTCAGTATACAATTCCAAGAGGAGATGCCTCAAATGAAGAGTGGCTTAGGGATATGGAGAAAATGTAGGAAGAATACTTTGCTAGAATTGAAGCCAGTGCCAAAGGAATTCCAGTGCCCCCAGCGCTTGGACAAAAGAAAGTCTTCTGGCAAGAAGGAATGGCGGAATTGTATGAAAGCCATGAGCGGCTAATGAATATCCTTGATGACATGATCCAAAAGAAAAAGGATGTTGCCCTGTAATTAAGGACGATTGAGTATCAAGAAAGTGACGAATGTGAAAACACCGATAGTCATCAACAAGATGGTCACCAAGTTAAGGAGAGCAAACCATCGTGCGAGGAAGATAACAATAATAGGGGTAATACTATTAATAGTATTCCTTTTGTTACCTGCTCTTCTTTCTCTCGTGATACTTTAGGTCAACAATACAACGAGGAAAATTATGTGATGCAAGACAAAACTACAACTCACACATCTATTGCTCTTGCACACGATGACTCTCCTATTCCCATGCCTGACCTCCTAACTCACATTGACTTGGAAGTGATCAAATCTCGGTGCGTAGAAAGTATTGATTTGGAGTTTGAGAAAACTCCAACTCTCTATTCCATCATAGATGAGGAATGGGAGCTAGTCGAGGAAGATAGTGAAGATGAGGATTGCGATGACACGCAACAACCCGATACCATTGGACCTAGTGATACTTACGTAAGTTATTCTGACTTAATGGATTGCCTCGATCGCAATCATGACCACTACCCCGAAACCACATTTCATAACTATGGTCAAGATGCAGTACTTGATGCATACAACGAGATTATAAGCAAACGAAAAGGCATGGTGTTGGAGCAAATAGAAGAAAATCTAGAAGGAGACAAAGAATTAGCCAAGGAAAGTTTTAAAGATGGAAGTAAAAGGGCTTTGTTTGATTATTCTATTTCTATTACTCCTCTTTTCTTTTCTTGTGATGCAACAGGTAAGCAATCTAGTGAGGAGGATGGAATTAACTTGGAAGACTTCACTTTTCCTGACTACGATGAATCTCTCCTCTCTACCCAATTACCTGACATAGATAGCCCTTGCGAATTCAATGGTGGGCCTTGTAAGTACTGTCAAGAAATTGATGATTGGCTCACCATGGATCAAAATACCTTGGAAGCGGCTAAAGTTTCCAAGGACAAGGTGCTCAAAGAAGAAGAAGAATTAGAAGAAGAATCCGAGAACCCACCTTCGCAAGGAATTTGCGAACAACTTGAAATAGAGAAGCCTCCCTTCGCTCATATTGATTTTGTTATTCCTGACCCTATTCCCACATCACCCTCTATTTATGATTATATTTCTTTATGTGGTATAGGTGCGAAGGAAACTATTAAAGATGAGCACGCTGACCAGAGGGAGGGGAACTTCATACGTTCCCTCGAGCGCCGACGCCTCCTACCCCTCTGGATTTACAAAGAGAATTTGAAGCCGGATTAAGCTTCAAGTTGTTTCTTCTTCCCACTTATCTCTTATTCATTATTTCCAATTTTATTTGCGAGATATGTATGGGGGAGGAAACAACTCCAGTAGGTTAGTTTTTATTGCTTTCAGTATTTTATTTTATTTACTTTTGATTTCATTTTCGTTTGGTTGACCAAAGTGATTTGATCAGTTTGGATCAGCCCAAGTTAGTTATTGCTTTTAGTCTTTAATTTTTTTTTTTTCGGTTTTTGTTTTGAGCCACACTCCCTGATCATTATTATATGAACTCTCAAAAAATTATATTCTCCTCTGGTCTAGAAAAGGACAGAAATTCTCTTCAAGTTAACTTTTCTTAATAAGCCCTTTTTAAAATTAATTTATTTTTGCTTGTTTATTATTTCTCCCTTATTTTTTATTCATTGTTCTCTTACATTGAGGACAATATGCAAGCTTTAAAATGTGGGAGAGTGGTAAACTTTGCAAGTTCATCTTTTTGGGCTATTTAAAAAAATAATGGTACACGTGCATTGATTTTTAAGTAGTAAGTAATTTTTTTCAAACTATTTCTTAAATTTGATCACCTCAATTGATAGTCTAGCATAAAATTTTTCCTACCCATAGAAATTATTATTCTCCATTATCTTTATAATCTAAAGAATTCTCGTTGACAAATTATTTAATATTTTTCCAATTTTTAAATTTTCTCTTTTCTTTCCCTTATTATTTTATTGCATTTTAACATTGAGGACAATGTGTTCTTCTAAGTGTGGGGGAGAGAGGAGTAAATTCACACTTTTACCTTAGTTCTTTACTCCTATTTGATTCTAACATTGGGGACAATGGTAAGTCTTAAGTGTGGGGAGAGGAGTAAGTTAGAGTAACTTACATTTTAGTTTACCCAAATTTTTTTGCATATTTATCTTGGTGCTTAATTAAATAATCAACACTTTTATTTTTCACTTTTTGAGTAGAATTCGAATTAGTTGAATTTTTAATATGTTTTAAAGTCTTGAGTGAACAATTTCATATTTATGATAAGAGTTTAGTCTTAGTTGTTTTCTATAGCCTAAGAATAATCTAAGTAATTTTCTAGGTTTAGTAGTATTGATTGATTTTTATAGACCAATTTGAGAGAAACCCAGCCTAGTTGGAAGTTTAAGCCTAAATATTTCCTATCTTTTGAGTGACATTTTAGTCTCTTAGTTTTGTTTTCTCTAGAACTTGTTTTAATTCTTGATTAAAGCTTTATGTGATTAAATATCCTTAATATGATAGAGACATTTGTTTCTTCACCCTTTTATCCCAAACACAACTCATAAACACATTATCCCTTGTTAGCCCTTTGAGCCTTTTTCACTAGCTGTGTTTTAAATATGACTATAAATATTTCTTTTAGTAGAAATTTTTGCTATAGTCCTCGTTTTTTTGTTCTTATCCCTCTTAGGATTAGGCTACGCCAATTATATTTAAAAAAAAAATATATATGAAAAAAGGAAAGAAAAAGAAAAAGTATCTTGCAAAATAAAAAGAAAAGCAAGAGAAAAAGATTAATCAATCAAAAGAGAGAGTATTGTGCTTATTGACTCTCCATATATATGTGCTTCAAGTAAGATTGGCAATAACCCTTAAAAAAAGAGGATAAAGATTTTATGAGAACGTTGGTTATCAAGTATACTAATTTGAAATTTTGTAAGTCTAACACCAAATTTTCCTTCTTTCATCACCTTCATTTTACATGCCTTTTCCCATTCATTACAACTCTATTAAAGACCTCTTGATTTTGGATAATTTAACACTTGTAGTGGAGACCTTGAGAATTTCTACAAGCTTATAGTAAGAAACTTAGACTAAGGAATGACTTGAGAGAAAATACCCAATTAGTGAGGAGAGCGATACACTTTTGGAATTGGTCGTATAGAAATTAGATCGCACTGCTTTCCAACGTCTTACCGTTAGTCCCAAGCTGATTTCCATTCGTCCATAACTTCACCCATATTTGTCACGTCATCATCTAACTCAGTATGTCAAATCATCTTTAGCGGCAGATAATGGATGAAAACCAGTATTGGGACTAACAGTGAGACATTTTCAAAAGTTATGGGATCAAAATTGCAACAAAAAAAAGTTATGGGACCAAATTGAGACCTTTGCCAAAGTTATGAGACCAAAATTGCAACAAAAAACCAAAGTTATGAGACCAAAAGTGCACTTTAGCCTTAAAAAAAAAAAACTGAAACTTGCTGTGAAGAACAGAGAAACACACATTTGTGAAGAACAAGCAGGGAGGACAGAAAGCATTTCATATGCTAGCTGCTTNGGGAGGGGAACTTCATACATTCCCTCGAGCGCTGACGCCTCCTGCCCCTCTGGATTTACAAAGAGAATTTGAAGCCGGATTAAGCTTCAAGTTGTTTCTTCTTCCCGCTTATCTCTTATTCATTATTTCCAATTTTATTTGCGAGATAAGTGTGGGGGAGGAAACAACTCCAGTAGGTTAGTTTTTATTGCTTTTAGTATTATATTTTATTTACTTTTGATTTCATTTTCGTTTGGTTGACCAAAGTGATTTGATCGGTTTGGATCAGCCCAAGTTAGTTATTGTTTTCAGTCTTTAATTTTCTTTTTTTCTTTCGGTTTTTGTTTTGAGTCACACTCCCTGATCATTATTATATGAACTCTCAAAAAATTATATTCTCATCTGGTCTACAAAAGGACAGAAATTCTCTTCAAGTTAACTTTTCTTAATAAGCCCTTTTTAAAATTAATTTATTTTTGCTTGTTTATTATTTCTCCCTTATTTTTTATTCATTGTTCTCTTACATTGAGGACAATATGCAAGCTTTAAAATGTGGGAGAGTGGTAAACTTTGCAAGTTCATCTTTTTGGGCTATTTAAAAAAATAATGGTACACGTGCATTGATTATTAAGTAGTAAGTAATTTTTTTCAAACTATTTCTTAAATTTGATCACCTCAATTGATAGTCTAGCATAAAATTTTTCCTACCTATAGAAATTATTATTCTCCATTATCTTTATAATCTAAAGAATTCTCGTTGACAAATTATTGAATATTTTCCCAATTTTTAAATTTTCTCTTTTCTTTCCCTTATTATTTTATTGCATTTTAACATTGAGGACAATGTGTTCTTCTAAGTCTGGGGGAGAGAGGAGTAAATTCACACTTTTACCTTAGTTCTTTACTCCTATTTGATTCTAACATTGAGGACAATGTTAAGTCTTAAGTGTGGGGAGAGGAGTAAGTTAGAGTAACTTACATTTTGGTTTACCCAAAATTTTTTGCATATTTATCTTGGTGCTTAATTAAATAATCTACACTTTTCTTTTTCACTTTTTGAGTAGAATTCGAATTAGTTGAATTTTTAATATGTTTTAAAGTCTTGAGTGAACAATTTTATATTTATGAGTCTTAGTTGTTTTCTATAGCCTAAGAATAATCTAAGTAATTTTCTAGGTTTAGTAGTATTGATTGATTTTTATAGACCAATTTGAGAGAAACCCAGCCTAGTTGGAAGTTTAAGCCTAAATATTTCCTATCTTTTGAGTGACATTTTAGTCTCTTAGTTTTGTTTTCTCTAGAACTTGTNTATCTTGCAAAATAAAAAGAAAAGCAAGAGAAAAAGATTGATCAATCAAAAGAGAGAGTATTGTGCTTATTGACTCTCCATATATATGTGCTTCAAGTAAGATTGGCAATAACCCTTAGAAAAAGAGGATAAAGATTTTATGAGAACGTTGGTTATCAAGTATACTAATTTGAAATTTTGTAAGTCTAGCACCAAATTTCCCTTCTTTCATCACCTTCATTTTATATGCCTTTTCCCATTCATTACAACCCTATTAAAGACCTCTTGATTTTGGATAATTTAACACTTGTAGTGGTGACCTTGAGAATTTCTACAAGCTTATGATAAGAAACTTAGACTAAGGAATGACTTGAGAGAAAATACCCAATTAGTGAGGAGAGCGATACACTTTTGGAATTGGTCGTATAGAAATTAGATCGCACTGCTTTCCAACGTCTCACCGTTGGTCCCAAGCTGATTTCCATTCGTCCATAACTTCACCCATATTTGTCACGTCATCATTTAACTCAGTATGTTAGATCATCTTTAACGGCAAATAATGGATGGAAATCAGTATTGGGACTAACAGTGAGACATTTTCAAAAGTTATGGGATCAAAATTGCAACAAAAAAAAGTTATGGGACCAAATTGAAACCTTTGCCAAAGTTATGAGACCAAAATTGCAACAAAAAAAGTTATGGGATCAAATTGAAACCTTTACCAAAGTTATGAGACCAAAAGTGCACTTTAGCCTTTAAAAAAAAGAAACTGAAACTTGCTGTGAAGAACAGAGAAACACACACTTGTGAAGAACGAGCAGGGAGGACAGAAAGCATTTGATATGCTAGCTGCTTACAAACAGCATAAAGAAAAGACATTGTATTCAGCAACGCAAGTTTGGTATATACTTTTACATGAAAAAAGTTTCAGTCAGAAGCCTACATGAAAAAAGTTATATAAAAATCAAAATCACAATATAATCAAATTATCAAATGCTTAAAAGCTGGGAAAAGAAGATACCAAAACCTCAGTACCAATTTGATTTGATTTAAGATCCCAACCTTGCTACTCTTCTCATTCTCAAATTCTCAAATCCCCATTTCAAAATTCCCTAAAAAATCACAAGAAAAGCACAAACAAAACCATGATTTAGCCATTCGTCTTCTTCTTCTTCTTCTTCAAAATTTCTCAAAACCCCAATTCAAAATTCAAAATTCAAAATCACAAGAAAAGCACAAATAAAACCATGATTTAGCCAATCGTCTTCTTCTTCTTCTTCTTCAAAAATTTCTCAAAACCCTAATTCAAAATCCAAAATCTCAATTGATGCCGTCCCTCTGTGGCCAGCATCATCATCATCGTCATCATCATCAACATCGATCCATATGCCTTCCCGGTACTCACACAGCAGATTCGGAACCGGTCCTCGCAGACGAACAAATCCCCTAATCTGGCTTCTAGCCATAATCTGTACAATTATAGCAATCGCCGTCGTAATCGCCGGCATCGTCGTGTTCGTCGGCTACCTCGTGATTCACCCTAGGGTTCCTGTAATCAGCGTCGTTAACGCTCGATTAGACCTTCTCCGAAACGATCTCGCCGGTCTTCTCGAAACGCAGCTCACAATTATCGTCAGAGCACAGAATGGAAACCAGAAAGCTCACGCGACTTTCTCCAATTTCAGATTTAACGTTACGTACCTGAATCAGGATATTGCTGTTCTCGTCGCCGATCGATTCGAAGTTCCGAAGAACAGTACGAAAGATCTGAACTATGTGGTTCAATCGTCGTCGATTCCATTGACGCCGGATCAAATGGAACAAGTGAATGAAGCATGGAAGAGAAATGAAATTAGCTTCGAATTGAAAGGAAATGCGAGAACACAATGGAGGGTAGGGCCTTTGGGATCTTTGAAATTCTTGTGCCATTTGAATTGCAGACTTAGGTTTCATCCTATGAATGGGACTTATATTCCGTCTCGATGCACATCCAAATCCAAATGATTTTTTTTTTTTTTTGAATTTTTCAAATTTGATTTTCATATGAAGAACACGAATTCGTGTTATACATATAGAATAATTTCTTTCTTTTTCTTTCCTTCCTTCTTCTTCTTCTTCTTCCAGTATATCTATATATATTGTTAGGTAATAAGATTGAATACTGTTATGGACTTTGCATTTGCAGGTCGTGCTAGATATATATACTCTTAACTCTGTACTGTGTATGGTGAAGAAGCTGTTATTAGAAAGTTAATGGAGTGGATAATATTTTCACTTCATTTTTTATTTGACTGTCTTATTCTTAAGTGAGCTTATCCTTTTTTGTGAACTTATCCTTAGTTCTTATATTTATCTTAAAATTATGATCTAATTTTTTAAACTTTATTGTTTATACAAACTTTAATATTGACGAAAGCATACTTTTGGTCCTATATCTTTTGCTAATATCTCAATTTGGTCTTTATTCTTTTTTTGTTGTACTTCGAGTCCCATATTTTTTGATCAGGTGCAAAATTAGTCTCATATTTTTTTTTTTTGAATATTTAGTCCCATATCTTTGCAAAAATTCCACTGTTAGTCCCACAATGTGTAACTTTTTGTAAAAATGTGAGACTAATTTTACAACCTAATTAAAAATATAAGACTAAATTTGAAACTTGACAAAAAAATACGAAATCAAAAGTCCAACAAAAAAAAAAGATAGGGAACAAATTGAGACCTAAACAAAAAATATGAGACCAAAAGTATAATTTAACCTAAGTTATTTGATACTTAATTGAATATAGTTTTTTTTTTTCGTTTGCATTGCCAGCATTGAGATATTGTTATCAAGTATTTTCTAATTTGATTAGTGATTTAGTTACAATTAACTCAATATCACTTGAGTGTTTAAGAGCAGTATATCATAGTGTCATTATTTATAATTTGCTGATTCCTCGGTGATTATTGGGATTGTGTAGCTACTGACAAAAAGATAAACAAAAGAAATTCCAAAGATATGCTACATTAAAAAAAATAATAATAAAGGGAAAATTCAGATAAGAAAGCATTGTTTATAAATTATTAAAGCAAGTGGAAGAGACTAGAAAGGAGTTCCAAGGATTGCAACTTTTAAGAAGCTTTTGCCATTGTCACACACTACCTTAAACCTTTGGAGTTAAGTTATGTGTGTAAGGGTGCGTTTGGATACTCCGTTAGGGTGCCTTTATCCTCCTTTATCTCCCAGTACTTCTTTATTACCAGAGCTACAGTTATAAATGTTGTTTGTTTTACCTTTATCTTCCCCTCCTTTATTTTCCTCATTTATCATTCCTTTATCTCTCCTTTATCTNTGTATACCCTAATGTTCATTTTAGTCCATTATGTTTCAAAATGTCCAAATTGATACTAAATGTTAGTAAAATGATTCATTTTGATCCTAAATATCAGTAAAATATTTCATTTTGGTCATAAATTATTGAATTTGGTCATATTTCTCCCGTCTCTCATCTCAAATTTAAAGAACTTATTAAAAAAATTAATTCGTTGCATTCAAATTTAAAACCGTTAAAAGTCCCCTCTCTGCGTATGGCTTCTTCTCCGAACATGTTTTTCTTCACAAAACTCGGAGTTTGTATGCATTTTGAACACCACTTTTTGTACTGGGATTCATTGTCTTCTTCACTGTCTCCAAAACTGTGGTCCCTCTTTAATTTGAGTTTTCAATTATGTATGTTAGAGTAGCACTAGCAACTAGCAAGTATATATTGTTAAAATTTCATTTTGGTTTTCAAATTATAGGATACATTTCATTTTAATTCTAAAACTATTTTTTGTTTTGTTTAGATGATCAAACTTTTATATTTGTTCTAGTTCAGTTCCCAAAACATGATTTTTGTCAGATTTGAGATTTGTGTTGTTATTTACAAGCTAGACAATTGAGACTTGAGAGTTAAGACCATTATTTCTTTCTTACATATGTCTTAATAAGTCAGTTGAAAAAGAGATTATATCTTAATAAGTGAGTTGAAAAAGAGATAAAAGTGAGTCCAAATATGAGAGAACCATAATACTTCAGATGGCGTGTCATTATTTAACAAAGAAAATCATCAACCGTAATGTCAAGACTAATTTTAAACAAGTTGTAGAGATATAAAATTGAGGTTAAAGTGCACTTTTGGTCCTATAATTTTTGCTCAAATCTCAATTTGGTCCGATAACTTTTTTTTATTACACTTTTGGTCCACATCGTTTGCTCAAATTTCAAATTTGGTCCCGTATCACTTCTTGTCCCATATCTTTTGGTTGGGTTGCAGAATTGGTCATATTTTATTTTACAAAAGGTTCAACCGTCAATCCCACTTGACCGAAATATATAAGGTTAATTCTGCATCTGACCTAAAGATATGAGATCAATTCTGCAACATAAACAAAAGATATGAAACCAATTCCGTAACCTGATCCAAAGATATGGGATCGAAAGTGCAACACGAGACCAAATATGCAACTTGAGCAAAAGATATGAGACAAAAAATGCAACCAAAAAAGTTATGGGACCAAATTGAAACCTGAACAAAATTTATGAGACCAAAAGTACACTTTAGTCTAAAATTAATTTGAAACTTATTTATGACTAATTAATTTTGAAACAAATGTAGGTAGTATGTAGTACAGTAGTGTTTGGCAGTGGTTGCTGAATCAATTAATCATCAATTAATTCAAAAAAATTTAGGGAAAGTGTGATCGCGCCAACATGTCGCTTTCCTGAATCATCCACTCACATGGCTCCACGTGTCCAAGGCTTCCCAACGATACTACCTTTTCTGCATACGTGGGAATATCTCTCTCACTATCAAATTCACACTCGTCCGATTCGATCCGATCCGATCCGATTCGATCCTTTTTTTCGTTTCTCGATCTCGCTGCAGTGTTCAAATTTTCCCAGATTCGAAGTCGAAAGAAATGAGGGATTGAGGAATCTGTGAAAAAGGCAACGTGGAATCCCAATTTCGAAGTCATTTCACTGAAAATGGAGTTTGGAATCGTCGATTCTGTGATCCCACCATTCTGATGTAATCCACAATGATCTATCGGGTCGCTTAGCTCTTACTGATCTTAAGCTTCCGGTTTCACAAGATATTCTGTTCGAATTTGAGGCGTTGTTGTTGTTATTATTATTAATTTTTGGGTGCGATTGGGAGTTTCATCTTCACCTTCGGTTGGACTTGGAACCATGTCGTCGAAAGTCGTGTATGAAGGCTGGATGGTGCGGTATGGCCGAAGAAAGATCGGTCGAGCGTTCATCCACATGAGGTACTTCGTGCTCGAGTCACGCCTTCTCGCGTACTACAAGAGGAAACCTCAGGATAATCGGGTAACTCAATAAATTTGCCGAGATTCCGTCTTTTGAAATGTTGAAGAACACTGTTCTGTTAATTTTGCTGAAGTCTTATGCTAAAATTTCCATTTCCAATTTCCACGGAGTGGTAAATGGTTAGAATCTTTGCCTATAAGCAGATATAAAAATGGGTTTACCTCTCAGGCTCTCAACTATTCAAAATTATGCTTTCTAATCTTTCTTTTCTTCTTTACTTTTGTGAGACAGAGAGAGGGTGTTGGAGAAGCTTCTCACAATTTTAGCTATTGAATCGTTTGTCTATGCTTTATTAGGTTCCGAGTAAAACACTGGTGATTGATGGTAATTGTAGAGTGGAGGATAGAGGTTTGAAGACCCATCATGGACATGTGAGTTCTCAAAAAACTTTTTAGTAATTGTAATTCTGTATCGATGAGTACTCAAGGAATCTGATGCTCTAATGGCCTTGAAATAAGCAAATGACATTGAACAGTAGTTATCGAGTGTTGGTGGACGGTGGTGTACCTCCCATAATAATTGTGGTCTTGCATGCTTCTGTGTACTTACTCACTACAGTTACTGTATTTCTTGAAGTTTGATGCTTCTGGGAAACTGAATTTTCTATATGACAACTACATCATTTTGGAATAATGGGGACTGATATATGTGCAAAACAGCCCAAGGACAGTTCATCATAAACCACATGGCATGTAGGAAACCCCAAAAAAACCAAAAAATTAGTTTGAACATAAAATGAAACTCTGAGTAGAGAAGTTTCTCTGACACGTGACATGGTTTACTCACAGAACCTGTTGTCTAGACTAAGTATTGTTCCTTATTAGGTAAAAGAAAGAAGAAACGCAAAAGGGATTGGAAACAGGGTGGATGAGATATTCTCATTAAACAAAGCAGCAAAAGAAAACATCAAAGGCTGACACTGATATTAAATTATTAATACAGAAGAGTTTTCCAATCTCTTTGCATATGTACCTGAGAAGTTCCCTGAATGAACTGTGTGCCAAACACCAAACGTAAGTCTTAAAATTGATCCTATGCAAATCAAGTTGAGGAAAAAGGTGTCCATTAAAATTCTAAGCAGTTCCCTTCAATTAAAAATCCACAGGACACCATGGGCACTACCTGACTTTCATAAAAGATTTTCCCCTCCATTTCCACCAAAACCTTTAAATCTCATGAGAAATTCATTTGCAAAGACTATTAACAAAAGTCAAGGTCAATCTTTGTCAAATATTAGTTTGTATCTCCCTAGGTCTGTTTTCACACATGTGTAATTCTATGTAGCATTATCTGGATTTAGAAGGAAGTTTGGGTTAAAGATATTGATATGCAACAAAACTGTAAATATTTTGAGCAGAATGTCGAACACCGTATATAGGAAAGTTTTTGATAACATTGCTTAAGTTATACTCTTACTTTCATAGCTTCCAATATCGTATTTAATTTTTTGTAATAGAAATTTTAATGTGTTAATTGTATAGAAATTATTTTATCATCATTTGACAACATTAAATATCAATAAAATTGATACTCTTTTTAGTTCTAAATTCTAATCCTAAGAATAAACCCATGTATTACACGGGAGAAGGTCTAGGTAAAATTCTAAGCAGTTTCCTTCAATTAAAAATGCCAAAGGACACCATGGGCACTGGCTGACTTCCATAAAGATTTCCTCCTCCATTTCCACCAGAACCTTTAAATCTCATGAGAAAGGAATTGTGCAGGCTTTGATGTTATGTGCATTATTATCTAATCCACTAAAAAAACCTACTCCAAGTGTAGCTGGCCGCCAGTGACAATGCTGAAGCAAAAGTATTTTTGCAAACTATCAACTATAAACATCTTATTTGTTTAGTTTGTTGCCCAAATGAAATATTTAACTTTACGTGGAACTATGCAAGATTTTTTTTTTGTGCTAGATGAAAATCAACTCCATAAGCTGATTATTTTACTTTCATCTGAGGGTGATTGTCATTGGTTTGTATTCTGTGTTTGCATGCGGTGGGCTAGTCTTACTGCCGCTGCTGCAGTTATTATAATCACTATTTTTGTTTTTGCTGTTCATGAAAATTATACTTTTACCTTTAACCATGCGTTAAAATGAGCAGTATGCCTATTCCCCTGTTGATTCATGCAGGACATGGTCACATAATCTTGATTGGAGAGGAATTAGAGTTTCAAGTTTTTATTTTTTGTATGAATATTTTGGTTGAGGAAAAGTCTCAAATGTCCATCTCTAGTGATGAATAAAGAATTTGACTCTGAGATTCTACTTTCTGAGTGCCATAATTTGTGATTTGTAGTTCATTCCCCCCCTTCTAAATACTATTTTAACACTCTAAATAGTTAGTTATCCTACAGATTATAATTTTCTTCCCTCTATTCACCTTTTTTTTCTGCAGATGGTTTATGTTCTGTCTGTTTATAACAAGAAAGAAAAGCATCATCGAATGACCGTGAGTAATTTTTTTTCCCCTTTTTTTAAACATTGATTTAACCAGAATATATTCTTACTTGTCTATCCAGTACTATCACGCCATCGTGTGTGGTGGGGCCTTGGTGATTTTTGGGTAACTTGTGTTGTCATTAGCGACGAGAATTTTTATTAGTAAGTTTCTTAATGCAGATGGCAGCATTCAACATTCAAGAGGCACTAACCTGGAAGGAAAAAATTGAGTACGTAATTGATCAGGTCTGTTTCATCAGATTAGATAACTTCATTAGGCTTTTTAATTTTGAAACAATATTGATATTGATATTTATAGCCTCTGATTAGGATTTTTTCTCTCTTGGCTTTAAAAACAAAAGAAAAGTTCTTAATGCAGGGCTGAAATGATGACTTATCTTAACTTGTACTCTGGAAATTCATCTTGCTATGACATACTTTTCTGTCTAAATAAAATGATGCAATTGAACTTTCAATTTGTGCAGCAACAGGGAGCACATCCTGCAAATGGTAATAAATATGCTTCTTTTGAGTACAAATCTGGTATGGACAATGGGAATGTGGCTTCTTTCTCAGACCATGAAAGCCAGTATGTATCTCTGAGGCCTACTCTTTTCATTTGCATAATAGAGAAGAGTGCAATGTTGAAAGTTTAGCGGCAGTTTTAATAATATTGCCATGTTGTGATTATTTAAATTATGTCAATCTTCCTTCAGATTTTGTTTTTTCATTCCAATATCCATTTTTTTGGAGATGCAGCTGTAATAAATCATTGTCATTTGACCCAATTGAAAATTATTTAGCTGTCTTTAAGAACTTTTTATTGCATTATTGAGAAAATAGCTCCACTTTTTGAGATAAAAATTTATAGGGTAAATTACACTTTGGTACCATATTCTATGGACTGATTTCACTTTGGTACCCTGTTCTTTCAAAAGTGAGACTTTGGTACCCTATTCTTTGCACCATTAATACTTTGGTACCCAAATTTATTTTTTTGTTAAGTTTTGACGGCGAAATCGCACGTAACCATCACGTGCACAGTAAAAACACTCAAATATCGATTTTCCTCTCATTTTTCACGATTCAAACGGTAAAACACTCCAAAATTCTCTCACTTTGAATGTTAGTGTTTTTCATGATTTTTGAGTCTTTTAGCGTCTGAATCATGAAAAATGAGAGGAAAATAGACATTTTGGTGTTTTTACTATACACATGATGGTCACGTGCGACTTCGCTGTCGAAACTTAGCAGAAAAATAAATTTGGGTACCAAAGTGTTAACAGTGCAAAGAACATGGTACCAAAATGTCACTTTTGAAAGAATATGGTACAAAAGTGAAATCGGTCCATAGAACAAAGTACCGAAGTGTAATTTATCCAAATTTATATAATGTATGTCCTGATACGTTTTCATGACCTCCAATATTTTATATCTCCTCTGGTTCAGTTCTCAGGAGGATCATCACGAGGCTAATCAAAATCTGTTAAGGAGGACAACAATTGGAAATGGTCTTCTTTGTTTCCCTCTGACTTATTGGCTTAAAGTTACTTCGCTGTAGTATGTGTTTAAAACTTTCGTTCTGTCTGAGGTGCAGGTCCTCCGGATTCAATTTTTGACTGGACACGAGAGATAGATGCAGAACTATTGAATCAAAATAGCAATAACCAAGCATTTTCAAGGCATTGGCGTCTCTTACAATGCCAAAATGGTTAGCTAAGTTTGTTTATGCAATAGATTAATTCATTGCCTGGGCTATAGAACGGAAAAGATACCCAAAGTTCTATGAAGGTGTTTGAATGATTAGCTATGGTGTTATTTATAGACTGATTGATGGATTCCTTTCTGAATTTGCAGGACTTCGTATCTTTGAAGAACTTCTTGAAGTTGATTACCTTGTATGAAATTCTTTCTATATTGCTTTATATATGTGTATCATTTCATAGGATGTTTTGGGGAACTCAATTATTGTCAATTTATTTCTATATGCAGCCAAGGAGCTGCAGTAAAGCAATGAAGGCAGTGGGTGTTGTAGAGGCCACATGTGAAGAAGTTTTTGGGCTTGTAATGAGCATGGATGGAGTGCGGTTTGAGTAGGTGTTCTGTATATTATGTAGGACTATGTTAATTCGTTCCACCAGTTTGACAGATTGTGTAATTCCTTGACGTTTTTGGATAATTATTGCCATGTCTATCTTGGGAGTGACGTTTTTGGATGAATATTGCCATGCCTATCATGGGAGAGGAATTAGTATTTTCAGTTTAAAATATTACAATAGCATCTAGTATTTTAAACTTCTTACTTTTTAAATGTCATTTAGTAGAGATTGAAGAAATTTGGTTGAACAGAGACAGCTTTTGCCAAAAATTCAGCTTTATAACTTACTTATTCTGAAAATAGAGGATCACTGGGTTGGGTGTTCCATTTTTTGTTTGATTTGTAAGTATATAGAGTTTTGGGAAAGCTTTTATTTGTCATTATCTCTTAAGACCTCTATGTTTGGTTTTAGACGGGACAATTGTGGATTTCCCTTGATACTTTGATTCATGTCCCTGAAGCTATAATTGTTTTATATTTCCCAAAATTGCTCTAGCCGTGAAAGTCTTGTACCTAACGCCAGTAGAACTATACTTATTGATATGTATTCTCTGTTAATATGGAAATGCAGAAAAAGGTAGAATGTAATTTTTTAAAAGAATTTTAGTTATAGATATGTTATGTCGCACATTTCTGCAAAAACTTAATACTGTTGAGAAATTTTAGCAGTCACATGATGCTTGCATGCTTGTAGGTGGGATTGCAGCTTCCAATACGGTAGTTTAGTTGAGGAGGTGGATGGGCACACGGCAATTCTTTATCATAGACTTCAGCTCGATTGGTTACCAATGTAAATTTAATTTTGTCTTTGTATGTATTAAAATATGATTTTGGATGACTACTCATCCATCCACTAAGTAGTATCTCTGTTGTGTCAATTATATCTTCTGTTTGTTTATTGTGGCAGGTTTGTGTGGCCCCGTGATCTTTGTTATGTACGCTATTGGCGCCGAAATGATGATGGAAGTTATGGTACGTATCTAGCTTTCTTTATTTTGAAGTCTTGGTATCTAATTCATTCTGAAAATATGCAATGATGATTCTTCCTTTTGCAGTTGTTTTATTTCGTTCTAGAGAGCATGAGAACTGTGGCCCACAATCAGGATATGTACGGGCACATATTGAGAGTAAGATCCTTTTTTCATTTCATTTACATATTGAATCCTGATAAACCTTCATCCTACCTTTAGTTGAATGGCTGTAAATGACTTGAGATAGAAACAACTATAGCTGGAAAGTCTATGCAAAAGCTACTAAGCTACCGAAGATGACTGCCTACTTAGCATATTGCAGTTGTTACATGTGAAAGATCTTATTTCATTGCAGTTTCCCAAATATATCATATGTTTGATCTTTGGGATAATTAATCAAGTTTTCATATTCTTATTTTTTCCCAATAAATGAGAACTTTAATGTTGGTTGTTTAAAAATAGGAAAGCAAAAGTTATGTAGGAAATACTTTGTTGCTTCCTTAGTTTTGGCAATTAAATGTTCATTGAAGTGAAGAAGTTCAATTTTTCTTTTAAATTTTCTGGTTCTTTCTTTACTATAAGTACTGTTGAGTGTAGAAGTGTTTCCTGTATTATATTCCCTTGGGCAGGGATGCTTGTTGTTGTCAATAATGAATGAGTTGTTGCTCTCTAGCAGCAGTAGGAGAGAATTGTAGGAGCAAGTTCATCCCCATCCCATAATTTGTTGGTTCACCCGGAGTATTTTACAACACTCTCAAAAATATACATTCTTACATTTGGTTTAGTTTTAACATTCCTGATACTGTTAGACAGTTTCCCGAGTAGACCTGTACCCATTTTTCAAATCAAAAATTCATGATCCAATATTTTGACCAAGTTATATTTTGTAAAAAAAAAATTATAACGACTTATAATATAAGCCTATTAATTAAACAGGCTAGCCTACACCTAGCTTGTTTATGGTTGGTCTGTTTGACTTCAAGTAAAACAGGTGGGCTTGGGAATTTTAGTTTTATGTTGCTAATTGAACCGGTCATGTTGCATCCAACTTGTTTCGCCTATGGGCAAAAAATGGTTGAGTTTTGACATTATAGACCATGCTAACACTTGGCACATTTATGTTTATCTTCTAGGTCTTCAAGGGAAATAGAAGACTTCGTTGAGTTAGTTGTTGGCTTTTCTTTTTGTTTTCACAAAGAGGGACTATCGTCCTCTTTATTTGTAACCTTATGTTTTTTCTCTTCTCATAAATATATTCCTTCTATTAAAAAGATCATGCACTTGTGCTTGATAAAATTGATTTTGTCTTCATTGGATGATCTATGGCATGCAAACTGAAGTGTATGCCTTATTGGATATTTTCGGCTTATGAATTGTTTGCTTCAGGTGGAGGATTTAATATTTCCCCTTTAAAATGTCGAAATGGGAGGCCAAGGACACAAGTTCAGCATCTTATGCAGATTGATTTGAAGGGATGGGGTGTGGGTTACATGGCATCATTTCAACAGCACTGTCTACTTCAAATGTTAAATAGTGTTGCTGGTGAGTTTTTGCTAACTATATGTGGAATTTGAAATTTTTCTTGAATGTAATGCTGTTTCATTCCTGATCATATTCTCTGTTTTTATACAGAGCTCTCTTTACACACTTCTTTTTGGTCTTCTTTCATCTTTCTCTCTTCTGTAAGAGTGTGTCAGGATTTTTTAGAAAATGGAGGATGGCAATACAAATTATTCATTGGTGTTTTTCATTATAAATTTTATTTATGCACCTTATATACCAAGAAAATTGAGTTGGTTCTGCTTAATCATAGGTTTCTGTTGATAAAAGCTTAAGTTCCTTCCTTATCACATAAATGGATGTGAAGATGTTCTTATCAATTGTCATCAGTAATGACTTAACTTTTAGGCTTGAGTGGGTTAAACTTAACATTTCCTATATTTTCATAATAATGGTGTCCTGAATTTTGTAGTATGTCATTGTTCTTTTCTGGTATCAGTGATGTGTGTTTGTGCCTTTGGGGTTTATGCGAATACTGTATTTACCGTATGCCATTGAAGTGGTCAGCTTTTTTTGACAGGTTTACGTGAATGGTTTGCCCATACTGATGAAAGGAATGCTCCTCAATGTATCCCTGTTATGGTTAATATGTCCTCAACATCCACTTCTTCAAAGAACACTGACAAGCCCCAGGCTTCTTTGGATCAAATGAGTGCTGGTGGTAGGAACTCTGTCATGATGGATGAATTCTCTGATGAAGATGAAGATTTTCAGATAGCAGAATCAGAACAAGAGGTAATATTTGTACTAACATATCTCCCCTTAATGATTTTGTCTTTTTTTTTTCATGAATTCTATGCGTTCCTTTTTTTAATATTTCAGGCATATGCAAGTGGGATTGAGAGTGATGCCAAAGAAACTGGTGGCTACTTTACCTTTTTTGTTTTCTTCGGGAATTGTTATTATTGTAAACAGCAGACAGTGGAGGATATCTAATCTAATTATAATATTTTCCTGAACTGTAGCATTTGAAGAAGAACCAGAAAATAAAATTGACTTGTCGTGGTTTTCGGGCAATCTACGCCATGATGATCGTGATAATGCCCGTGACTGCTGGAAAATTTCAGATGGAAATAACTTTAGAGTTCGAAGCAAGCAATTTTGTTATGACAAGTCAAAGGTCCTTTTTTCTTTTTTCCTCTTTCTGAATAGAAATCTATCTCTGTATTAATGTGTTCTTATTCTTTTTGTAAATTGTAAAGACTCCTGCAGGTAAGCACCTCATGGATCTTGTCGCCGTTGACTGGTTCAAGGACACCAAAAGAATGGACCATGTAGCTAAGCGCCAGGGATGTGCAGCTCAAGTGAGTATTTGAATCTCCCAGTTACTTTGTATGCCTTTTCCACTGAATTGAGGAAACTACCAAATGAGCAATTGCACCTTGTTCTTGGCTTCTAAATGGCCTTTTCAAGCAAGGTTTTTGTGCCATTTATAGCCTTGCAATGTCGGGTGCATTTATTACTATCAACGGTGCTGTGATTTGTTATTTAATAAATTAATACGTTGGTTGGTTGTTTATTACTGTAGAGGCTTTCATTCACAATAGTTCTTTGTTGGTATTTATGTAGGTTGCATCAGAGAAAGGACTTTTCTCTATAATCTTTAATCTTCAAGTGAGTTTCTTTTCTTCTTCTGAATCAACTTAAAATGTCTAGGATTTAGTATTTTAAAGCAAGTTTCTTGCAGGTTCCTGGATCAACACACTATAGCATGGTTTTCTATTTTGTGACAAAAGAGTTAGTTCCTGGATCACTCATGCAACGCTTTGTTGACGGTGATGATGAATTCAGAAATAGTAGGTTGAAACTCATTCCATCAGTCCCGAAGGTATTTACTTCTGTTATTGGTACATAGGGCACTTCTCAGTTAGAAACTTAGGTCCTTGTCGCTACCTTCTGAGTTACAGTTTTGTTAAGCTTTATTTATACTTGCTGTCCGTCAGAATCATTACCACATTTTCACGTAAAAGGGTTCAAATGTCTATAAACAGGCATATTTTTAAGTTTCTATATTGTGCATAGTATGCATATATGTGCTTATGCAGTTATGCATGCATTTATTTTTGTATTTTACCATTTGTCTATTTCACGTGAATTCTTTTTCTTTTGAAAAATTTAAGAGAATATTTAGTTTTCTTTATTCTGAATAATGGCAAATTTGTTTATAAACGTATAAATTATATTGCCAAAAAAAGAAAAAAGAAAATAGAGAATATATTATTGATTTTCTGACTCAAAATATGCAGGGCTCATGGATTGTGCGCCAGAGTGTTGGGAGCACACCTTGTCTACTAGGAAAGGCTGTAGATATCAACTATATTCGTGGTCCCAAGTATTTAGAAGTAAACTTTCATTCAATCTCTTCATAAACTATTTTTTTTCCTTTTACAAAGTTTTAAAGCATAGACATGCCTATTTTCTAGTGTCATGTGTTTGACACAATCAAAGTCACACACCATCACCATCACGGCACTTGCTTCACATATATATGGACAGGTCAAAGAAAAGGAATTATTTATCTGGCTTGGATACGCATTGAACATAGCTTACACTTGAGCTAAACAAGGCTTGAGTATGCAATGAGCCAAGGAAGAGGGAAAAGGCCAAAAAATAAGTAGAATGAAATACTAAGGAACTTCTCTGATGAGATTAAAATGCTTAAAATAATATCCCTTTTGATTTTAATGCTCAGTCATGTCACGTTCTATCTTTGTTGACACGTGAATGTGAAAGCTGGTATGTTACATGTCTTGTCTGTGTATTTGCATCATAGTTTCCTCGTAATGAATGGTGAATGTAGCCGTATTGGATCACTATAGTTGTTGATTAATATATTGTTATAATTTTCAGATTGATGTAGACATTGGTTCTTCAACTGTTGCCAATGGCGTATTGGGGCTTGTCGTTGGTGTAATTACAACGTTGGTGGTTGATATGGCTTTTCTAGTACAGGTATGTTTATTTGAATTTTATATACTAGCAATCTATATCTAAACTAAAGTGGTTTTCACAAAAAAAAAAAGTGATTTTTTGTTGAATTTTGTTTGGAATCGACTTTCATATTCTTTTTTTGGGTTGCAAATCGACTTTCATGTTCCTTATTATTAAAGTCTTGTGACTTCGATTTTACAATCTCTATATACCTTATTTTAGTAAAATTGAGCGCGGTGGGATCTAACATATTAGATTTGTCAGATCGTGTGCCTGCTGAACATATTTGCCTTGTTATTTTTCCACTTATTTTCTTCTTCCCTGCAATTGCAATGAGTTACAGAAATGCTTTTTCATTCTGGGCCAGTTTTGACAAAGCTTCAACTTATGTTATTTCGGTCTAGTATATAAGAAATCTTCGAGTGTTGGATGCTATAATAAGGAGATTTTCAAATTTGAAGAGTATATAAATTAGGGGGCAAAAGATTCCTCTACCCTTAGTTGTGCAGTATTATCTTGAGTAAACATACAACTTAATTTAATCTCTGAAAGATATACAAATTAACAATTCAATTCTAATAGTCTACTTTACACATTTTAGTCTTTTATAGAGGCAATACAATTTAGTTATTTAAACATATTTTTCAAGGATTAACTTAGAGACAAAATAACTAAAAGATACACTCGTAATAATATTATTACGAGTGTAGTACTGTTAGAATACCACTATATCTGGTCCAGAACTTAGATTCAGACCCGTAGAATAAAATTTTAGAATTCTTATCGAATCTGAATATTAAGCACTTCACAAATTTATTCATACTTTCAACGATGGGCTGTGAAATTGAGATATTTTATAATTTATTATTTGCAGGCAAATACTACAGATGAATTGCCAGAGAGGCTTATTGGTGCTGTGCGCGTTTCACATTTAGAGCTCTCATCTGCCATTGTCCCAAAACTGGATTCAGATCCAATTGATTAACCAAAACGTCTCTATTGTTCTTTTACACATTGTTTGCCATCATTGTGTACCATTTTCAATTCAATTTTTTTTTTTTTGGATGTAGGTGATGTATTCTAAATGGGGTTTTCCATTTAGTCTTTTTTTTTTTTTGGTTCATTTGAAATATCAAAGCTGAAATAGAATACTCATGAATTTAGTATAATCAGATTCTGGTCCAATGATGAGGTTTTATGTGATAATGATCTATTATGAATTATCGCCATTTAATGATGCTGAAATCCTCAAGAATTAAATGGTTTTTTTAAATGCAATCTTTTAATTATAAATAAATTTGGATTTTTTTAAAAAAAATATTTCAAATTTCTGTCTGCCTTTATTTTAATTTTTATTAGTTGGATAAAAGATTATTTAAACAAAACTTGGGTCATATTAATTTTCATAATTAACAAGATAAAGGTTCTAAAAAGGATGTCCTCGACTCCTAGTATACCTGACATTTTCCAGGACTAAACTGGCCCTCAAATTCATTTCTGGTTTACCAGATTTCCTTTCTTTATATTTATACATTTGTTTGAAAAGGAATTAGAAAAATACCAAAATAAACAATTTCGATGGTGACTTATCTTTAAGTCAAACTCGTCATATGTAATTCCCATCGCAGTATAGGAGTGACATACCATGAAACACAATGTCAATTTACGTGAAAGGGTATATATATATAGAGTCTCACGGGAGAAAAACACTATACTTATATATAGTCTATACTTTGAAGATAATAGAGTCTCACTGAAGTATTTAACCACAGAATTCTAAACATGCAAGTCCATTCAGAAACAAACCAAAATCCCCAGACATGGGCCAAATATATGAAACAGAGCTGAAGATAGCCACTCAATTGTAAGTTAATGTTGCTTGTCATAAAAATCTTAGGTTTAATAATTAATGTGGACTGAGACCATTGTAACGCTAAAAGAAATAATTTTATTTTTGGGCAAAAGTACTCTTGGTGCCCTCAAAGTATGAAGTCAGTTTTAGTTTTACCTTCATTTTTTTTTGGTTCAATTATACCCCAATGTTTTATATTTGAGTTGATTATACCCCAAATTGGAGGTACCTAGAGTACTTTTTGCATTTTTTTTAACTGCAACTACAACACTTTGTAATGAAATAACAAGTGTCAAATTCAAAACGCTTGGTTCTTTAGAGACAATATAAAAGGCAATGGCTTTCATTTTCCCTTTTCCTAAAAAGATAATTTTTATTCAGTATAGGAGACTATGCAAACATTAATATCAAACATTAGAATGATAATTTGTATTTACCTCCTTCAGCAGTCATCTAAACATTAGAATGATAATTTTTAGTTATCTGTGTTGCCCATTATCTTGTTATGCTTCTCTTTACTACTGCTATATGGTTTCAAAAGTATAGGCTTTCTCTTTACTACTGCTAATGAATTTCATATTGACCCCCCAAAAGAAATAAATCAAGCACACCAAGCATTGCATACATAATACTTTTGACAGTCTCAAACTCAAACTTACCCTCAATACTTTTCACTTATAATTACGTGAAATTCGTTGATCCACACCATTATCCTATGACACAACTTGTTGCTTACCATCTGGATTAGCAGGTAATCTAAGCTGATGGAAGAATCTCAAGGGCAACTTCCTTGAGAGATGGCATATTATCCTGCTTATGTACACAAATTAGTTTATTCATCGCTCTTCGGAGGACCTTCCAAGGTCCTGGATAGCACCTATATATGTAGAATGTAATAAGCAGAAAATAAATTAGTGACATACATTCAACACAATGAAAAACAAAAGGGAAATAAAAGGTGACACTTGCAGAAACTAATCAAGAAACATCTACCCATCATCTAAATGTATATAAATATATGACAAAAGTTCCATTTTATCTTGCAGCAAGACAAAACAGTAGTGAAGTTGCTACCAGACCTGAAGAGTGTTCCTCCATTGCGGCCCTTGAAATTATGTATGTAATATACGGTTTCCATGGCCGGCAGGAGAGTCTTATTAAGTGCAGCAAGTTTTGGGTAGAAGAATGGTGGATAATCTTGAACTATTCAAGGGCAAACAAATCTATTCCAATGTTGTTTCTCAGATTAGCCTACACTCGATGAAATCAAATGAAAATAGACATTCAACGGATAAAATTGACAAAAATGTGAAACATTAGGGACAAAATTGACTGCAAAAGAAGATTGGGGACGAAATTGACAACTGGTGTAAAATTTGGGGGACGAAATTAGTACTTTTGCCTTATTTTATTTTCTTTCATTGATCATTTAAAGTGTTGCAGGCAATATGCACTAGGAAAACCTACAATGCATTCTGTATTACTTTCTCAATTACCTTATTATTTAAATTACTAACACAAGCAGATAAAAGCATTCATAATGAAAGCATGATAGGAGTAGATGAAAATAGTCCAAATATAAAATGGCGTTTCAATTTGGAAAAGGATACACCCCGATCTTATTCGATCTAGTTCTCCGTTGAAAATGATCAGTTTCCTTTCAGTGTTCAGGACTGCCTCTTTATAAAGTTCTTCCACAACAAGCATTTCTGAAATACAATGGAATAGAAGTCATGAAACATCCATTGTAGGCTTCAACAAGAATAAGGGAAGCTTAGATCTACCATTGACATTAAAATAGGGATAGGCTACCAAAAAAACTTCATCTTCTGGCTTCACTCTATCTGCCATTTTCACTTTCTCAAATAAACCGAAATCTTGAAAAAATGATGGCTTTGTCAGATAGTCCAACTTAAAAGAAACTCCACCAAAGACTGATTGTCTGGCAAATTCAACTTCATTAGCCTCTGGAAAAAACTGTATTACAAGTTTGTATTCATCAGTTTCACACTGGAATTACAAAGCTGATGTACAAAAACAAGACCTCTTATATAACCATTTCAACAGAACAAGACAGCTTTTTTGAAAAGGCTACATTTGTATTTTAGTTTGTAGATAATGCACAAATGGAGAGAGTGGAGACCCTATAAGGTGATGCAAAAGCAAGGAGTACAAAAAATGTTTTTCATATGTAAGGAATAACAATAAAGAAAACATTATTATTTTATAAGGAATGTTGACATGAATACTAAAAATGCCTTTCCAAATCAAGAAGATTACTATTCTTGTTCGCGTGGCTTTCTCCGGCCTAATGAAGCAATCACAAAATTGACGAATCAGTTGCATACTATCTGTCATCTCTATTCCACCTTCACCATCACCTGATATTGCAGAATGAGAACGATCAATCTAAAAATAAAAGGAACAAAGGAAAAATGGGAATCAAATGAAATTTAAACTAAACAAGCAAAGGGGAAACTAAAATATCATAGGTGAAAAGAACCTGGCACAGACTCAAGTCCAGCGGTCGGAAATTCAATCTCCTGTATAAGATTGTTGTTCATTGCTGGCTTAATTCTTGATTCATAATGAAATCATAATATATGACTCACCATAAGCTGTCTGTTATTCTTCATGGCCAATTCAACTGCCACTCTAGCCTGTTGGTTGATTTATGAACAAAGACTTAGTTTAATGTTTTCTTGACAATCTCTGTGAGTAAATATGAGATAACAAGCATAATGACCCATTAAATAATAACCTTAATACCATAGTTCTACAAGTCAATTCATGAAAATAATAAATTGAGTAAGCATACAAGTTGGTATGTGAAAGATATACACTTTAGTGCATGAAATTCATGGAATTAATACAACTTAGCTCTTTTTCCGTAAAAAGTTATAGTTAAAGGACAAAAGAACTATTTCTAAAGACTAAAGTGTGAAAATTAGACTTTAAAACTTTCAACATTGAATCATCAACTCTATCTTTCATGACCAACTTGCATGCCTAATTTAACAAATGTATAGCTCATTCTTTCTTTCATCCATGGGGACCAAATCATGCCCATAACTCAGATCAAATTATTGGTTTACTCAAAATTTCATAAAAAGGTGGCAGAAGTACTAATTTCGTCCCCAAACTTTATATCAACTGTCAATTTCGTCTCTAATGTTTCACATTTTTGTCAATTTTATCCTTTGCTTTTACTTTTAGCCAAAGATTAACCACAAAATCTACGTGACTAATGTAAAATTGATAGAAAAAGAAACTCAAAACCTAACAAAGATCGAAAAACATGATGCAGTATGTCTTTAATTTATTGAAAGCAATTAGTAAAAAAACAAAATTGACCAAAATATAAAACATTAAGAACGAATTTACAGTTGATGTAAAGTTTAGACACAAAATTAATACTTTGGCCTAAAAAGGTTGGCTGAAAACTTACTTGTTCGAGAAGCTGGGAGTAATCTCTGGGGAAAGGCACGTCAGTGTCCTCAACAGAAGTACTAGTACCATCTCTCGAAACAGAACAAGTAGCAAATTTACGAATTCTAGGCATAGTAACACCTCGTAATCTAATAGACCCATCATTTTTGCGTGAATGAATTTCCAAATTGACAATCTATAGATGCAGAACAAACAATCAATTCAGGAGAAACAATGGGAGGCATCCAAGAAACTTCGCGAAGTCTCTAGGAATTGAGTCAGAATGCAGATAAACTTTCTGAGGAAACAAACGGCGAACAGAAAAGAGTCGAAAAAAAGCAAGCAAATTGCTAACCTTGGAAGATAGAATTGGAATTGGAATTGAAGAATTGGAAGAAATGATGGTTGCGGATAACACCATTTTCAATATGCACCCTTCGTTTAAGAAGAAGCACTGCTTAATTTTTATACTCAGAAGGATAGGCAGTATAGTTAGTGACTAGTGAGAGTGAGAGAGACTCGAGTGGTGATCTGATATATATATATATTCATAAAATGAATTAAAGTCATTTTTTACCTAATATAGATGTTGTAAGTGATATATATATATTTTGATAAAAGAATCAATTATATATTATTTTAATATTTATATTAATAAATATATTTAATTTAATTTATTTATCAATCAAATATTAATTTAATTAAGATTAATTTTGCATTTTATATTTTTTAAATAATACATATATATTTTATACAAAAAAGAATATTTAATAGGAGAAAATGTAAACATATATAATAAAAAAATTTAAAAAATTAAAAGGAGATGTATCTCGGGTTGAGTCGGGTTCAAAGCACCCAAACTTGGGAATCGGCTTGACCTGCCTTCAGACCTAACCTGATCTAAAAAAATGATTGCGTTGAGTCAAGTTCACTAGGCCACTAAGTTTGGTGTACACTCCTATGAGAGGCAAGAGTAATGGGACTTGTAGACTACTACCTAGTGGTGAGCAATTTGTTAAAATAATCCATTCAACGAATGATAAAAGTGTTTAATTCATAGTTTGATCGATTTAATCATTGAACTAATAGTTGAATTGAGAGATATAATAAATATTATTTTTAATTATTTAAAATATAAATGATATATAAAATATAGATTTTAGAATTTTAATTACAATAAAATAATAAATAGAGGAAATAGAGGAAAAAGAATAATTTATGAGAGATGAAATAGAGGAAAAAATAATTTTAAGGATTAATAAATTGAGAAATTTTTTTCAAGGTACTAAATTAAAAAATATTAATATATGAAAGAGTAAAATAGATATGAGAATGAGATGGTTTTTTGTTTTTGTTTGGTCCGAAGAATGAGATGATCTCATAGATGAAGATGGCGCAATGCACATTTCAGTCAATTAATTAACTTTTTTTGTCGGACTCACCTATTAGTTGGGCTGGCCATTTTGGAAAAAAAAAATGAAGATGAATATTGAGAAGAATAAAAAATGGGAAGTCATGGAGAAGCCCAAAGAAAAAGATGTCATCGACATAAAATGGGTTTATGAGATCAAATACAACAACTAAATAAAACCCTAGCCGCTGATTGTCCCTGCTTCTCTGCTCGTGCTCGTTCGCCCTTACATTGAATCCGCTGGGGCTGCTGCGATGGCCCTCTTCTCTTTCTACTAGGTATGCTTTCTTGTATCTTCCTCCACTAGAGAGGTCTTTTATTCCCAACAGAGAATTGTTTTCTCTCTTTCAATAGAAAAGGTTTTTTCTTCTTCTTTGATGTCAGATCTACATTTGGAGCAAAGTTTGAAGAAGAGAACGGGTAAGAAGATGGATCTCTCTTAGAGAGATGAGAGGTGTGTTGCCTCTTGGTGAAATCTTCCAAGTTTTCTTTGTTTTTAGTATTTTCGTGGATCTGATGTATATATAGGAGATCCAAATTTATTTTCTTTGTCTTAGGTGTGTTGCCTGATGATTTTTTTTTTCTTCTCCTATACTGATTGTATATAGTCTGAGGAGCATAAGACTATGTTTTTTTGTTAGATCTTTATCTTACTTGTCTCCTTTGATGTATGGCCTTGCACCATTTTATAATGAATGAAGATATCATGTTTCTAACATAAAAAAGAGATCAAATACAACAAAGATGGTTCCATTCCTAAGTACAATGCTCGATTGATAGCATAAGAATATACACAATAATATGAAGGTATTAACTTTAATGAGAGATTCGCTCCCATAGCTCAAATGGAAATGATTAAACTAACTAGTACTTGCTTTGAAAGCACAACTAAAGCTACAAGTGTTGTGTTTCATCAATAAAGGTTAGCCTAATTGGTAAAATGTCGACTTATAATCCATAAGGTTGTAGATAAGATATATGGTTCAAGGAAAAGTAGATAAGGTTTATTATCTAAAGAAAACATTATCTAATTTAAAATAAGCATCGAGAGAATGGAACAAGAAGACTGAGAAGTATCTATCTTCTTGATCATGGATTCACAAAAAGGCCCAAGTGAGGCATCATATTAGATAGGGTAAAATGCACTTTGTTACCCTATGGTTAGGACTGAATTCACTTTGGTACCTTGAAAAACAAAATTTGACACTTTGGTACCCTGAGATTTGTGCCGTTAGCACTTTGGTACCCTGTAGTTATTTTCCATCAAGATTTAACAAAAAGTACTGACATGACTCAATTTTAGCCGTCGATTTCTATTACATCTTATCTGTTAGTTTCTATAGCTGTTTAAACCATATTTCACTCTTCAACAAGCTTTCTTTTGTGCGTTTAGGTCATCTCCTCTTGGTAAAACGAATCAAAACTCAACAAACTAAAAGAATTGATGGAGTTTTCTACAATTTCATTTCAAAAACTAGAGAGGTATTTAAAAAGAAATTGTAGAAAGATTGTTAGAGTTTTGATAAATCAAAATCTTCCCTTTCTCATAAAACTTCTCGCAAGTTGCATAGGTCTAGGCTAGCCCCACTATATATAAAAATGTCTTACCAAATCGCACATTGTGGGGGCCAGTATTCAGTATTGGAACCAAGCAATGAAATATGGAAAGTAATATGAATACAGGACACGATACGGATACAGATATATAGACTCATTAAATTCTTAAAATTACATAACATGACACGACATCTATTTATATATATAAATAATTAAAATTTGATAAAATTTGATAAAATCTTTTAAAAATTAAATATCTGTTCATAATATATGTCATGTGTTATTTTTTTTTTTTGACAAAAATCCTATAATTGACTAAAAAATTTTGGAAGTATAATTGAAATTGACCAAATATTTTTTAGGTACAATTGACCAAAAAAATTTGAAGAGTACAACTGAAAATAACCACATACTTTGAGAGTGATCAGCAACAGCTTCCATTTTCTTCTTGTGTAAGCCTGAGTTGTATCTCGTGTTTTTCATTTATGAAATGAAAGCATTTGAAAAAAAAAACAGTGAATAAAGAGAGCCCTGAATTAAATGGAGTTTGGACATTGTTATACCAAAATGAAATTCTTAGACTTATTTTTATAGAATCCAAATTATTACATGCTACAATTAAATAAGTTTCAGTTGTATAAAATTACATCCAAATTATTACATTATACGAAAGTGAAATTTCCAAATAGGTTTCCAGTGTGGGTAGTGTAGGGTTGTTGTGTCAATTTCTGTACGACGGAAGGAGTTTGCTGAATGATCAGCGTAGTAGACTTTTGAGAAGAAATTTGAAGAGGAAGAAGAACAAATGCCTATTTTATATATTTAAACCTCATTTTTTTTTTATTTCTTATTGATTCTTATTACAAAAAGAAAAAACGCTTTAATTCAAAAGAGAAAAATTTTAAAGGGATGAAAATCACTTTTTTTTTTAAACGAAAAAAGTGGATGGAAAGTTGGTAGAGACTAATGGTAGAACTTTTTAGAAACTTTAGAGGCCAAAACAGAACTCTGAGCAAATATTGAATACTAAAATAGGACTTTAGCCAAGCAGATATATCTTAAGAGTAAAATTAGACTTGATCTAAGAATTAAGATTGAGCTAGAAAATATTTTAAATTAACACATTCAAAATAAAATTTTTTCAAATTATCAAAACAGAAAAATATGCAAATTTAATTTAAATAAACAGAAAAATAATTACGAAATTAATTATTATAAAATTGAGTCCAACAAAAACAATTTTTTTGGGTATACATTACTACAAGAGCTTACCATTAACAACTGCCAAATATTTGACCAAAAAAAAGCACAACATAAACATATAGTTTTTTAGCATAATCATGGGTTTCTCCTAAGGGTGGCAAAATAATACCCAACCCAACTTTCATTTTAACCAATTACGATCCAACCATTTAAATAATAGGTCAAGATGAGTTGAATCCAAAATTGACCCACTAAAATTTGGGTTGCGTTGGGTCGAACCCATAGTTTACCCAACCCAACTCAAATTGGTGTCAAAACTATGTAGTTTCATGGATGAGGTGAATATGGATTTCACAAATTTTTGCAAAAATTACAAAATGACCCCAAATAATTTCAAAATATACAAAAATGTCCCTGAACCATGATTTTTAAGGACTAAAATGAAAATTTAAAAAACGTTTTGATGTCAAATTATGTAATTTTGAAAACTATTAGAAAAATGGTAAAATTACAAATTAGTCCTAAATCTAGAAAATGAATGCATTTTAGTCCAACAAAACCTTGCGTTCAATACAAGGAAGATGAACTTCACAATTTTTTGCAAAAACTATAGAATGCCCCCCAAATATTTTCAAAATTTACAAAAATGTCCCTGGATCATGATATTTGAGGACTAAAATGAAAACTTCAAAAAATGTTTGGGGTCAAAAGATAATTTTGAAAAAATGTGGAAAAATATGGAAATTGCAGATTAGTCCAATATCTGAAGAAAGAATATAATTAAGTCTTAAATTTGAATAATTTAAAAATTATTCTCATTAATTAGTTTAGAAATTAAATAATTAATCTTTAATTTTATTAAATAATATAAATATTTTAAAATGAGTTCATGGGTTTGGTTGTGCCAACCCTTGATTTTATGAGTCATGACCCGTTCATGACCCATTTAACAAATATAAATGGGTCTTTGACTCATTTATGACCTAACCATTTACAACCCAACCCAAAACCAACCCAATCCACCCATTTTGCCACCATTTCTCCCACTTTTTTTGTGTAGCAGTTTTAGTGAAGACTAATATCATTTGGGTTAGGAGCGAAAAGTTAAAGTTTTCCCAACAATATCAACTCCAAGACTCAATAACCAAAGTATAGCAATCCTTGAACTACTATACATATAAACAATATGTGGATTTTGGTAACAAGCTCTCATAAAGCTCACTGAAAATGAGACTTGTCCCACACATATATATGATAAATATGAAAAAAAATGAAGGGAAATCAATGAATCTTAAAAGACACCCATCACTTAATCAATCTAAATGTGGTGCTGAGCAAAACCTTAGGGGGAAGATGTTAATTAGGGGTGTTCAAAACCGAACCAAATCTATTTGACCAAACTGAATTGAAGCAAAAATCGAACCAAACCGACCAATGAGCGGTTTGGTTTGGTTAAAAATACATTAAAATCGGATGGTTTGGTTCGATTAACAATTTGGACATATAATTAACCGAACCGAACCACTAGTATTTATATATAGTTTTTTTTACTTTTATAGTGTTATATGTGATTATTATTTTTTTTTGGCCAAAGTGTTATATGTGATTACAATTAATAAAAAAAGTATTAATTTTTTAATAATCGTTTAATTTTACCGTACGTTTAATTATTTTATCTTATTGAATCATAAAAATTTGTCAACTCAGTCAATGAAACTAACTACTATTTTTAGTCTCTATAGTTTTATCTTCTCAAATCTCTAATCTTGTTCACCATTTTTTATCTATTCTATAAATTTGACTTACTACACCTAAAAACAATTTTTTCTTTCTAATTTTATAATTAATTAATAAAATAACAAATAAACTTTTTAACCGCTCAAACCGCCTATTTATTGGCTTGGTTTGGTTTGGTTAAGGGAATTATTTTTAACCGCTTGGTTAAGAATCACTTCAAACCGATGTGAGCGGTTCGGTTAAAAATTTTGTTCATAACCACTTAAATCGCCCAATGATCAACACCCATTGTTAACAACAAACAAGTAACATTTAATTAACAAAGTAAATCATAATTTTCATACTATATATATATGTGGATTATTTAAAATTACTTTCTAGAATATAATTGCTTTTGCTTATTTGAGAGGCTAACTTAAGTCGATTATATTACTTTAAAGGATTTTTTTAGTTGGTTTTATTATCTTTTAATTTTTTTTATGTATATANAATTTTTTTGTGTATATATGGAAAGTTTGTGTTGATTATTATGGTGTTTCTTTACTTATTCTTGAATTCTCAGCTCAGAAATGAACGAAGAATGTAATTTAATGTCACTAAATTCTTTTTATTTTGCTAATTTAGATTTTAAAACATACTTTATAAACCAGATTGTTGACAATTTTATTTTTGAAAGATTGAAATATGCAATTGAATTCCTTAAAGATTAAAATTATATACTTTTTAGTCCTTGAAAATTCAAATAGTATACTATTTAATCCATAAAATGAGTTAATAAGAATCGAGAGATTGAATTTTTAATTTATTCTATAATTTAACAAAAGTATGGGTAATGTGGTCATTCTATTGTGCTCATGGTATTTCTGTAATAATCTTGAGAAATTGTTCGATATATATAGCACCTCAAGGCCTACGCATCTCTCATTCTTCTAGTCTTTGGTTTTCCATTGAGAAGAGAATAGCGTCTTCCATCCGCCGTCTACTGATGTGCCCTCTCAATAAGGTCTATCTTCTCTGCAAATCTGATGAAGGTAAAAAATAAATCATATATAGATGCACTTAGTTTTTAAAGATGTTCATACACATAAACTTTTAAAAATTTAAAGCTGGATCTAACTAATAATAAATTCAAAGTTTAAATATATCTTATATTATATGGCTCCACCCCTTTCTCGTATATAGATATATCTAATTTCAAAGTTTAGCAATCATATGATAATACTTTTAATTTTAAACACACAAACTTAGTCACACTTTTAATTTGATTTTTTTTATGCCTTTGATAGTCTTTAAGTCAATTTAATTTTCAAATACTTTAAATTGCTAGAAGAATGTAGAACAAAATATTAAAAATCGATAGAAGTTTATACCTTTGTTCATTTTGGTGGTCCATTGATTTGATAGGAATCTTGAGCTTCATGATCTTCGTCTTCCATATATTTTTTTTTTGGTCAAAAACTGTATTCATTCAACAACAAAACAGCCCAAAGGCACCAACAAACACCAAAGCACTAAGTCAAAAACCAGAAGAGAACTAGTAGCACAACTGCAAATAAAAAACCAAATGTAGCAAAAACTATAAACCCCAGGAAATGGAGAGAAAAAAAGTAGATAACAAAAAGCCGCACAGCACATCAGCTCACACCAGATCGTGCTCCAGAAACACAACAATCATAAGCCAAATCCTTCAGACAAGATCATAACCAGCGAAGATGGGGGTGTGACCACACAACCAAAGAGGTCATCTTCAAAGCGGCATTCTTAGCTACCCAAATAATAATCTTGTTACGAGTCCGAAGCATAAGAAACCAAGATAACACTTAAACACCAGAAAGGAAAATAAAGAGGGCTTTTCCATCTTTCCCAAGTATCTAAAATTTAGAGGAACCCCGAAACCTCTGCAAAAAAGAGCACTCATGGTGCCATAGTGGTTGTTAAAGGCCAGCCACCAGCACCAATTTTAGCATTCTTTCCTGCTATGAAAGCGATACTTCGTGAACCCACCATAGTAATTAACTCCTTCAAGCCCACCAAATTTTCATTACAGTCCTCAACTTCAACCATAAGATTCTTTCCTACACTTTTGACCTCCTCTGTACCCAACCAGTAGGTTCCAAAATTCGATTTCCCATCTCTAATCTCATAGTTGATACCCATACTCAGATTGTGTTCTAATTTACTAACAAACTTGGCAAATCCCCAAAATCTAGCAAGAGTTGCTCTAGGAAATAACATACCAGTGATAATCGGATTATTCATTTCAGTTAGAACACTCACCTTAGCAAAAAATCTTGTGAATCTTCCTTCCGCCAATAGATCCTCAAACGCCGAAGCCTTGCCAAGCTTCACGTGGAGCCCCTCCGAAGGAAATCCAAACAGTTGAACCACCGCGTTATCATCCACCACCGTCCACTTCTTCCGAAAACGTGAATCGTCCAGTTCTTCCTCATCCATCACGCTGCCATCGTCCTCATATGTTTTCGAAACACCATCGACTCGAGCGTCCATACGAGCCACCATCATCCCCCCTAACCACGAAGCTCTCACAGTGGAGAGAGCAATATGTACTATCACAAAGGAGAGAAAAAGGAAACTGTCAACGAGGAGAGAGCTTAGCGGCGCCGCTCAAACCCTTGAAGAGGAGTTGTTCAAGTTAATTATTCCATAAGCATAATACACACACATATATATATATATAGGTGAATGGAATTAGGGTTAGAATATAGAACAACGACAATAGTAAAAGCAATATTAATAAACAACGATATTCGTATACAACAACATCAATAAAGAAGGACATTAGCCCATCATTTAATTATATGTACTTTTTTATGACCATTTGTACCTTTTTTTCTTTGTTTTAATATTTCAAGATGCTAGGCCATAATAAATACTAATGCGTTTCAATGTTGGAATTCCATAATGAAATTAGATATGAAAAATATTGAGATATCTCGAAATTTTGAGATTGATTTAGAAATTTATAATAAGAATTTAAAGTCATTGGAATATAAAATTAGATTTTTAGAGGTCATGTTTGGACTCTAGATATCTTTCTGAGATTGTGATAAAGATTCTGGAGCGAATTGAACAAGATTAAATAAAATCTTATTGGGATTTATTTTGGATCTGACATGTGACACATATTTGGTTCTCAAGTTTGGTCAAAGTTTTATTTTGGTCCCTCAAGTTTCTAAAAATGTTCCATTATTAATCCCCTACTCTTTTCCATCCACTTTTTTTTTGTTAAAAAAAGAAGGAAAAACTAATTTTAATCTCTCAAAAGTCTTAATTTTTTTGCCTTAAAATCATTTCCCTCTTTTTTTTTGTTTTGTAATAATCATTTTCCTTTTATAATAAGATCAAAACGTAAGAAAATTAAATAAATTACGGTTTTAATCAATTTCACCAAAAAAAAAACTTCTCCTTCCCACCTACTGCCTCTTCTTTTGATTATTCGCCATCTGATCCTTCACGCTCTAGGTAGTATCCGCGAATCCCTCTGTACACATGTCCTGATTTGTGAGGGCGGTGTTAAGGCACGTCATCAGTCGCCGATGGAGGTGACTCCAATGCTGATCGAGGACGACAGAGTTGAGTGAAAGGAAGAGGGTGTCGACGAAGTCCTAGAGTAGGAGCTCGAGGTAGTTGTTGTATGCAGACCGTCCTAGGTTGCATTGGAACGGGTACATGTACTTATACGGATATGGGTGCGGATACGGGGTACGTTAATTTTAAAAAATGTAGAATACGGGTACGACAATATTTATTTAAATAAAAAGTTATAAAATATACATTTATATGATTTTTCTTATAAAAATATGAATGTTTTGTTTATCAATCTAAAAAAATAAAGTTTTATTATGACAAAAATAAAAAGATAAAAATATAATGATATTTTATAAAAAGAATATAAAAATTTTTATTTTATAATATTTTAAAAGTATCCAAAAGTATTTATAGAATATGGGTACGGGTACGTATCTAGTACGAATACGCCGCCATTTTTGAAATTCCCAGGCAACATATTGCTATAAGATTGTTGTTCATTGCTGGCTTAATTCTTGATTCATAATGAAATCATAATATATGACGACTCACCATATGCTGTCTGTTATTCTTCATGGCCAATTTAACTGCCACTCTAGCCTGTTGGTTGATTTATGAACAAAGACTTTAGTTTAATGTTTTCTTGACAATCTCTGAGTAAATAAGAGATATCAAGCATAATGACCCATCAAATAATAAGTTTAATACCATAGTGCACTTGTTTATTTAATTTTAGTCAAGTCTACAGGTCCATTAATGAAAATAACAAATTGAGTAAGCATACAAGTTTTGTTATGTGAAAGATATATGAAACTTATGGAAATCTAATTTATACACTTTAGTGCATGAAACTTATGGAATTATTACAATCTAGTTCTTTTGCTCTAAAAAGTTAATCCCTAAAGGTCAAAGTACAAAATGAATTAAACTTAAATTTTTATACTCAGAAGGATAGGCAGTCGTTAGTGACTAGTGAGAGTGAGAGAGACTCGAGTGGTGATCTGATATATATATATATATTCATAAAATGAATTAAAGTCATTTTTTACCTAATATATATAGATGTTGTAAGTGATATATATATTTTAAAAAATATATTTTACCTGATATATATTTTCATAAAATGAATATAAGTCATTTTTT
>QANZ01009634.1:65310-79762 GCA_003254925.1 Chamaecrista fasciculata
TTTTTTAATTATTTAAAATATAAATGATATATAAAATATAGATTTTAGAATTTTAATTATAATAAATAGTTATAAATTAATAATTTATAACAAATAATTCATATTATACTACAATAATTTAGTTTGGGAGACTAACATTAACAAAAAGAATAATTTATGAGAGATGAAATAGAGGAAAAAATAATTTTAAGGACTAATAAATTGAGAAATTTTTTTGAAGGTACTAAATTAAAAAATATTAATATATGAAAGACTAAAATAGAGATGAGAATGAGATGTTTTTTTTTTGTTTGGTCCGAAGAATGAGATGATCTCATAAATGAAGATGGCGCAATGCACATTTCAGTCATTAATTAACTGTTTTTGTCGGACTCAACTATTAGTTGGGCTGGCCATTTTGGAAAAAACAAATGAAGATGAATATTGAGAAGAATAAAAAATGGGAAGTCATGGAGAAGCCCAAAGAAAAAGATGTCATCGACTTAAAATGGGTTTATGAGATCAAATACAACAACTAAATAAAACCCTAGCCGTTGATTGTCCCTAGTTCTCTGCTCGTGCTCGTTCGCCCACACATAGAATTCGTTGGGGCTGCTGCCATTTCAACGGCGGTGGCCCTCTTCTCTTTCTACTAGGTATGCTTTCTTGTATCTTCCTCCACTAGAGAGGTCTTTTATTCCCAACAAGGGATTGTTTTCTCCCTTTCAATAGAAAAGGTTTTTTCTTCTTCTTTGATGTCAGATCTACATTTGGAGCAAAGTTTGAAGAAGATAACGGGTAAGAAGATGGATATCTCTTAGAGAGATGAGAGGTGTGTTGCCTCTTGGTGAAATCTTCCAAGTTTTCTTTGTTTTTAGTATTTTCGTGGATCTGATATATGTATAGGAGATCCAGATTTATTTTCTTTGTCTTAGGTGTGTTGGCTAAGATTTTTTTTTTCTTCTCCTATACTGATTGTATATAGTCTGAGGAGCATAAGACTATGTTTTCTTTGTTAGATCTTTATCTTACTTGTCTCCTTTGATGTATGGCCTTGCGCCATTTTATAATGAATGAAGATATCATGTTTCTGACAAAAAAAAAAAAGAGTTCAAATACAACAAAGATGGTTCCATTCCTAAGTACAAGGCTCGATTGATAGCATAAGAATATACACAATAATATGAAGGTATTAACTTTAATGAGAGATTCGCTCCCATAGCTCAAATGGAAATGATTAAACTAACTAGTACTTGCTTTGAAAGCACAACTAAAGCTACAAGTGTTGTGTTTCATCAACAAAGGTTAGCCTAATTGATAAAATGTCGACTTATAATCCATAAAGTTGTAAATAAGATATATGGTTTAAGGAAAAGTAGATGAGATTTATTATCTAAAGAAAACATTATCTAATTTAAAATAAGCATCAAGCGAATGGAACAAGAAGACTGAGAAGTATCTATCTTCTTGATCATGCATTCACAAAAAGCCTAAGTGAGGCATCATATTAGATAGGGTAAAATGCACTTTGGTACCCTATGGTTAGGACTGAATTCACTTTGGTACCTTGAAAGACAAAATTTAACACTTTGGTACCCTGAGATTTGTGCCGTTAGCACTTTGGTACCCTGTAGTTATTTTTCGTCAAGATTTAACAAAAAGTACTGACATGACTCAATTTTAGCCGTCGATTTGTACTACATCTTATCTGTTAGTTTCTATTGCTGCTTAAACCATATTTCACTCTTCAACAAGATTTCTTTTGTGCGTTTAGGTCATCACCTTTTGGTAAAACGAATCAAAACTCAACAAACTAAAAGAATTGATGGAGTTTTCTACAATTTCATTTCAAAAACTAGAGAGGTATTTAAAAAGAAATTGTAGAAAGATTGTTAGAGTTTTGATGAATCAAAACTTTCCCTTTCTCATAGAACTTCTCGCAAGTTGCATAGGTCTAGGCTAGCCCCACTATATATAAAAATGTCTGACCAAAACGCACATTGTGGGGGCCAGTATTCAGTATTGGAACCAAGCAATGAAATATGGAAAGTTATATGAATACAGGAAACGATACGGATACAGATATATAGACTCATTAAATTCTTAAAGTTACATAACATGACACGACATCTATTTATATATATAAATAATTAAAATTTGATAAAATTTGATAAATTTTTTTAAAAATTAAATATCTATTCATAATATATGTCATGTGTTATTATTTTTTGACAAAAATCCTATAATTGACTAAAAAATTTTGGAAGTATAATTGAAATTGACCAAATATTTTTTAGGTACAATTAACCAAAAAAATTTGAAGAGTACAACTGAAAATAACCACAGTTGTATCTCGTGTTTTTCATTTATGAAATGAAAGCATTTGAAAAAAAAAACAGTGAATAAAGAGAGCCCTGAATTAAATGGAGTTTGGACATTGTTATACCAAAATGAAATTCTTAGACTTATTTTTATAGAATCCAAATTATTACATGCTACAATTAATTAGGTTTTAATTGTACAAAATTACATCCAAATTATTACATTATACGAAAGTGAAATTTCCAAATAGGTTTCTAGTGTGGGTGGTGTAGGGTTGCTGCGTCAATTTCTGTACGACGGAAGGAGTTTGCTGAATGATCAGCGTAGTAGACTTTTGAGAAGAAATTTGAAGAGGAAGAAGAACAAAGGCCTATTTTATATATTTAAACCTCATTTTTTTTATTTCTTATTGATTCTTATTACAAAAAGAAAAAAGGCTTTAATGCAAAAGAGAAAAATTTTAAAGGGATGAAAACCACTTTTTTTTTTTAAACGAAAAAAGTTGATGGAAAGTTGTTAGAGACTAATGGTAGAACTTTTTAAAAACTTCAAAGGCCAAAACAGAACTCTGAGCAAATATTGAATACTAAAATAGGACTTTAGCCAAGCAGATATATCTTAAGAGTAAAATTAGACTTGATCTAAGAATTAAGATTGAGCTAGAAAATATTTTAAATTAACACATTCAAAATAAAATTTTTTCAAACTATCAAAACAGAAAAATATACAAATTTAATTTAAATAAACAGAAAAATAATTACGAAATTAATTATTATAAAATTGAGTCCAACAAAAACATATTTTTTGCGTATACATTATTACAAGAGCTTACCATTAACAACTGCCAAATATTTGACCAAAAAAAAGCACAACATAAACATATAGTTTTTTAGCATAATCATGGGTTTCTCCTAAGGGTGGCAAAATAATACTCAACCCAACTTTCATTTTAACCAATTACGATCCAACCATTTAAATAATAGGTGAAGATGAGTTGAATCCAAAAATGACCCAGTAAAATTTGGGTTGCGTTGGGTCGAACCCATAGTTTACCCAATCCAACTCAAATTGGTGTCAAAACTATGTAATTTCATGGATGAGGTGAATATGGATTTCACAAANCCCATAGCTCAAATGGAAATGATTAAACTAACTAGTACTTGCTTTGAAAGCACAACTAAAGCTACAAGTGTTGTGTTTCATCAATAAGGGTTAGCCTAATTGGTAAAATATCGACTTATAATCCATAAGGTTGTAGATAAGATATATGGTTCAAGGAAAAGTAGATAAGGTTTATTATCTAAAGAAAACATTATCTAATTTAAAATAAGCATCGAGAGAATGGAACAAGAAGAGTGAGAAGTATCTATCTTCTTGATCATGGATTCACAAAAAGCCCAAGTGAGGCATCATATTAGATAAGGTAAAATGCACTTTGGTACCCTAAAAGAAAAAAATTGATACTTTGGCACCCTAAGATTTGTGTCGTTAGCACTTTGGTACCCTGTGGTTATTTTCCGTCAAGATTTAACAAAATGTACTGACGTGGCTCAATTTTAGCCGCCGATTTCTACTACATCTTATCTGTTAGTTTCTATTGCTGCTTAAACCATATTTCACTTTTCAACATGATTTGTTTTGTGCGTTTAGGTCCTCTCCTATTGGTAAAACGAATCAAAACTCAACAAACTAAAAGAATTGATGGAGTTTTCTACAATTTCATTTCAAGAACTGGAGAGTTATTAAAAAAGAAATTGTAGAAAGATCGTTAGAGTTTTGATGAATCGAAATCTTCCCTTTCTCATAAAACTTCTCTCAACCAACTCCTTAATTAATCACATATTGAACTCAAATATGATGATCCAGGGACTTCTTTTGTAAATTTTGAAACTATTTGGTGGAATTCTATAATTTTTGCAAAAATTTTGTAAAGTTTATCTTCCCACCATCGAACCACACTGTTTTTGAAGTAAACTGCATTTTATTTTCTAGATTTAGGGACATTTTTGAAAATTTTGAAACTAGTTGGGGACATTTAATAATTTTAGTAAAAATGCTAACAATTTTCCGTTAAATCTTGACGGAAAATAGCCACAGGGTACCAAATTGCTAACGGCGCAAACCTTAGGGCACCAAAGTGTCAAATTTTATCTTTCAGGGTACCAAAGTGAATTCAGTCCTAACCACAGGGTACCCAAGTGCATTTTACCCTATTAGATATGTAGATGCAGCTAATTGAATATTAAAATAATTAATTAAACTAGTGTTGTGAAATAAGAATATTAGAGTAGAGATTAAAGTAGGAGGAGATATAAATACTATTATTCAACTTATGTCAAGAAGAAAAAATACATCAACTCTCAAAGCTATTATTTATAGGCTAAAGAATACAAAGGAGGGAATGTACCTAATGAATTCATGAACTCATATTCATGTACACAAGAAACTTAAGATCATAAACTTAATACAAATAACATTACAAATACATTCATGTACATGGAAATCTGAAAAGATAATTGTGAATGTTCACAAATACAATATTTATAACACTCCCCCTTGAATATTCACAATTATATTTTGATACGTATTACAAGCTGCCTCATTAAAAACCTTGCCAGGAAAACCCAGTGGAACAAAACCATGGCGAAAGTAAAAAGAGTACAGCGCGTATCTCCCCCTCATTATTACATTACTGAAGATCTTTTAATTGGCGCATTCCAATATGTTAAACCAGCTTCTCAAAAGTTGCAGTTGGCAACGCCTTAGTGAACAAATCTGCTAAATTATCACTTGAACGAACTTGTTGAACATTAATTTCACCATCCTTTTGAAGATCATGAGTAAAGAAGAATTTTGGTGAAATATGTTTTGTTCTGTCTCCTTTAATATATCCTTCCTTTAGTTGAGCAATACAAGCTGCATTATCTTCATACAATATTGTTGGATTCTTCTCATTGAATGGCAAGTCACACGACTAATGGATATGTTGAGTCATAGATCTCAACCATACACATTCACGACTTGCTTCATGAATTGCAAGTAACTCCGCATGATTTGATGAAGTAGCTACTAAAGTTTGTTTTGTTGAATGCCAAGAGATAGCTGTATCACCGAAAGTAAACAAATAGCCTGTCTGTGATCGCCCCTTGTGAGGGTCAGATAAATAACCAGCATCAACATAACCAACAAACGATGAATTAGATTTATTTGAGTAAAATAAACCTTTATCAATTGTTCCACGAAGGTATCTAAAAATATGTTGAATCCCATTCCAATGTCTTTTTGTTGGTGAAGAACTATGTCTTGCAAGCAAATTAACCGAGAAAGCTATATCTGGTCTTGTGCCACTAGCTAGATATATCAAGACTCCAATAGCACTAAGATATGACACATTAGGACCAAGTAGTTTTTCACCTTCCTCTTGAGGGCGAAAAGGATCTTTTGTCCCTTCAAGTGACCTTACTACCATAGGCGTACTTAATGGATGAGCCTTTGTCCATGTAAAAACTTTCCAAGATCCTTTTAACGTATGTTGATTGATGAACAAATACCCCTTCTTCTAAATGTCCAATTTGTAAACCAAGACAATATTTTGTCTTTCCAAGGTCCTTCATTTCAAATTCCTCTTTTAAGAGTTTTACAACTTTTAAAAGACATTTAGGGGTTCCAATTATATTTAAATCATCAACGTATACTACAATAATAACAAATTCAGAATATGACTGATCAGCCCAAAAGTGAACAAGTTATTTGGCCTTCTTTTGGTGTGTTTACAATAATAATATATTAGAATTAGACCAATTAATATGTTAAGGGCAACACTAAGGTATGGTGGAATAAAGTGGATAAAAAAAGTTAATTAGCGTTATTTATTATACTTTATAAGTAGGTGCTACTTAATGGTTTATTCAGTGTTTCAGATATCCAAACAGGGCCAAGCCAAGAGGGAAATATCAGAATATTCTATAAGATCGCGTTGAGCAAAAGAAATCTCTGCGCCGCCACGTGAGCCGCCGGCCCAGATTCGGGATTCACACGGCGCAACAATAATCTGGAATATGACGTCAGCAAATAAGCTTTAGAAGAGTCTGGATCTGCGCCGCCTCTTTGAGCCAGCGGCTCAAATTGGAAATCTCGCGGCTCAGAATATTCGGAAGCAGTAGAGTATGTTTTGCACGGCTATGATTCAAGATACGAAGATATAATCGAAATATCGCAGATATTTTGCTGCGCCTTCGTATTGGGCCGCCGGCGCAACCCACGGTTCAGAGGTGAAATTTTCCCCTTGACTTACGGATCAAGCACACTACTCCACACTATAAATAGAGGTCGTCATTCCACGCTCAAAGCACCGAAAAATGAAGAAAACTCCAATTCTCTCTTTAGAATACAATAGTTCTCATCTTAGAGCATAAGTAACTAAATAGGTAGATACTTGAGGAATGCCTCAAGGATGTAACCTGAGTTCACCATGTTTCGTTATTAAGTCCAAATGTTGATGTTGCATTTATGAGGTATGACTAACTCTTTCAAGTGTAATTGTTAAAGTTTGTTATATATAAGTCGTAGATCATATTTTATTAAAGTAATGGGACCTTGACATTCCGAAGTCTATCTCTCTCACGATTAACGAAGTAGTTCTTTAGGGTTTGTTAAAGAGTGGTTTACAATATCTTATTTGCATATTGGGATCGCCATTGATATATATATATATATGTTTTTCTATTGTTCAGATGTGACAATTATATAGATTGTCCCGAAGAGCTTTGGCAAATAGCTCATGAATCCAGTCATGGGTGATTACCTATCCTAATCTTGTATCCTCTCTATTGTTTGATTGATTGTATTTATAGTTTAAATATATGTTCTTGATGGAGATTGTGCTCTAGGGCCAATCATTTTATTTATGTGTTATTTGAACATATATATATTTTTGATTAATTTATAGAGATGAATTATGTTGTTATCATATTATTAGCGTGTTTACTGTGATAACGTCCTTGATTGATTATAAGATAATTAATCTAAAACTGTCCCTGGTCGATCATTCACGTGGGAACGTAAATGAACTAAGACCAGCATGACCTCGGTGTATAGAGATACATGCACTAGATGCTTCTCGAGAGCCATGGTGNTGCATGCCCTTATTGTTCTCAAATTCTTATTTTCCATAAATTATAATAACTTCTCAACTTTTCAGTTTAGTCCCTGTAACTTCAATTTCCATTATTTCACTCCCTTCATTTCATACATCTATCATATAATGATTCTTCACTTTAAATTCTTCTTACAAATTATTCTTTCATAATTCTTTTAGGCCTCTCAAACTTTATTTTCTTTCGAAAAGGTCCTTCAAAAATTGGGGCGTTACACGTTGAGCAAAAGAAATCTCTGCGCCGCCGGCCCAGATTCGGGATTCACACGGCGCAAGAATATTCTGGAATATGACGTCAGCAAATAAGCTTCAGAAGAGTCTGGATCTGCGACGCCTCTTTGAGCCAGCGGCTCAAATTGGAAATCTCGCGGCTCAGAATATTCGGAAGCAGTAGAGTATGTTTTGCACGGCTACGATTCAAGATACGAAGAAATATCGCAGATATTTCGCTGCGCCTTCGTATTGGGCCGCCGACGCAACCCACGGCCCAGAGGTGAAATTTTCCCCTTGACTTACGGATCAAGCACACTACTCCACACTATAAATAGAGGTTGTCATTCCGCGCTCAAAGCACCGAAAAATGAAGAAAACTCCAATTCTCTCTTTAGAATACAATAGTTCTCATCTTAGAGCATGAGTAACTAAATAGGTAGATACTTGAGGAATGCCTCAAGGATGTAACCTGAGTTCACCATGTTTCGTTATTAAGTCCAAATGTTGATGTTGCATTTATGAGGTATGACTAACTCTTTCAAGTGTAATTATTAAAGTTTGTTATATATAAGTCGTAGATCATATTTTGTTAAAGTAATGGGACCTTGACATTCCGGAGTCTATCTCTCTCACGATTAACGAAGTAGCTCTTTAGGGTTTGCTAAAGAGTGGTTTACAATATCTTATTTGCATATTGGGATCGCCATTGATATATATATATATATGTTTGTTTATTGTCCCGATGTGACAATTATATAGATTGTCCCGAAGAGCTTTGGCAAATAGCTCATGAATCCAGTCATGAATGAGTTACCTATCCTAATCTTGTATCCTCTCTATTGTTTGATTGATTGTGTTTATAGTTTAAATATATGTTCTAACATAAGAAAAGTAAATGCATATTCATTATCTAACCTTTATGATGAATGAACTATGATAGTCCATCTCTAGGGTTTTCTCTCAAGTATTGTTTTGACTCTTAAATATCTTATTAAATCGTGACAACCCTCAAGAATAGAAGTTATAGTCTTCCTCACAATTCTTCTTACCTCATCACATTGAGTTCCGCGAGAGTTCAACCTTGGGATTAGCATCTATACTATATTCTAATAAATATAGTTATACTTGCGAGGCTCGAGTATAATTAAATTTGACACGCTTGACACCTTACGATGGGTGTCCGGTCAAGTTTTGGCACCGTTGCCGGGGAACTCTTTCATGAGTTCCTAAGATAATTGTGATTTGTTTTTGAGTCTTTATTTTTAGTTATTTTCGAAATTTTGAGTCTTTATTTTTATTTTATTATGAGTCTTTATTTTCATTTATTTTATCTTGAGTCTTTATATAAGTCGAATTTTATTATTATTATTTTAATCTTGTATTTATTTTGAGTCTTTTATTATTTGATTAATTTGTTTGATTCTATTTTAATTTCATTTTAATTTTATTTTATTTAGTCTTTATTATTTTCTTTCTAGTATATGCCTAGGAAACTTATAGAGCCTTTAGTTCCCCCAGATCCAGATTTGAATAAAACACTAAGATCCATAAAAAAGAATAAAAGAGTAGAACAAACAGAAAACTCAGGCAATAATCGTAGGTTAGACAATCAAGAACGGATGATGTTCACCAAAATCTAGGTCTAGACAATGGACAACATAGACCGAGAACATCTATAAGAGAAGCATCCCAATCTAATGAACAGTATGAGGTTCGACGAAATGTGTTCCCTCAAATCCAAATGGATTTTGAGATCAAAGGACCACTTTTCAATGGATTACCAAAATTTCATGGGTTGGCCAGTGAAAATCCTTTTACTCACCTGAATAATTTGTATCTTCACTGCCGAACCATGAAACCACCAGCACCAAGCATAGAGGATGTGATGTGGAAAGGATTCCATCTCACACTCGAAGGCAAGGCGTTGGATTGGTATACTCATCTAGGAACTTATGAACGGACAGCTTACCTGTCCTGGGAAAATCCTAGAAGGTCATTTCTCGATAAGTACTTTCCCGAAGCCAAAGCATCCGCCGCTAAACAGCAAATCTCAGCCATAGAACAACGAGATAACGAGACGTTACTCGAGTACCTAACTAGATACCAAGACCTTTTAGTAAAGTGTCCCAATCACTAGTACACTGAGGAGCAATTAGTGGAATACTTCTGTAGTGGACTCCTAGACGATGAGGCTGATCACATTGATGCCGCGTCTAATGGATCCATTACGAAGTTAGATGTTGAGACTGCATGGGAACTAATCAAGGAAGTCGCCCTCAAGCGAGAAAACCGAAGAAGACGCACCCGTGCCGTCAAGGGAATAGCAACCAATGAGTCAGACCCAATGATGAAAAAGTTGGCATCCGACATGGACAGTCTAGCCATAGCTGTCACGGAAATGAATGCCAAATTAGCCTCTTCGTCAAGAAAAGTCGCTCTTGTAACCGCACCTTGTTCCGTGTGTGATTCATATCAACATGGAAGTAGGGAATGCCCCCATCAACCCGAGTAAGTTTCGGCCATGTATCAACAAGGCCCTAGTCAATTTCCTAGAAGATTTGATAATAGATTTAGGACTGGAAATTATTTCCAAAACCAAAGCTTTAATAACCCAGCTCCTCAAAGACAAAACTTCTCTTCAACCGAAACTGACACTCAACTCCTCATTAAGAAGTTTGAAGAATCCGAAGCTCGAACTTCGAAGAGATTCGATGATTTTGGGCAAAGGATCGATCCTCTTTCTAAAGAGATGGAAGTTATGAAAAGGAAGCACGATGATCTTGAACAAGCTTTTGTTCGAGCAGCCAATGTTAAAATAAACAACATTAGTGCCCCTAGTAGTTCTAAGGCAGTTCATGCCATTACCGCTAGAGAAACTGAACCTATAGAAAATCCTGCTCAAGAGACCGCAGTGCAACCCTTAGAAGAGCCTGAGCCTGAAGAAATATTCATAGAGATCAAAGGTGGAGAAAACTTCAAGGCTATGATAGAAAAACACCCTAGGTATGCCCAATTCTTCTTTGGTTTTAACTATAAGAAGAAAAAGGAAGAAACTCCTGTTGTGAATGAATTGGAAACTAAGGTAGAAACTAAGGTAGAAACCAAGGTAGAAGACCTGCCATTTCCAAGCTCTCATGTTATGACTAAGGAACAACTAGAGGATAAAAAGGATAAGGAACTAGAAGACTTATTAGGAAAACTAAAAGTCACTCCACCCTTATTAGATTTGGTTAGGAAAGTCCCTAGATACACTAAGGAATTTAAAGACTTAGTTGAGAAAAAGAAAACATCTCAAAAGAAACTTCAACTAAGCCCTACCATTTCAGCCCTTTTAAACCCTAAGATACCTATAAAACGCAAGGATCCTGGCGCATTCACCATCCCTTGCATGATAGGAAAAGCCGTAGTACATGGAGCATTTTTGGACTTAGGAGAAGCTATCAATGTTATGCCCAAGTCAGTCTATGATTCTTTGAATATGGATGGACTTAAGGACACAGACTTGATTATGTAATTAGCTGACAAAAGCAGCAGACGTCCCCTAGGAATAGTAGAAGATGTCTTAGTCAAGGTGACAGGTCTAATCTTTCCCGCTGACTTTTATGTCCTAGACACTAGTGGAAATAGAGCAATCGATTACACTATAATTTTAGGCAGACCTTTCCTACGAACCGCTAATGTTAATATTAGCATGAAGGATGGAAAGATCACAATGGATAATGGACATCAAAACATCACACTCACGATGTACGAGGCAGAGAAATCCAATGAACACTCCGTGTTGGAAACACGAAGTATTTGTACATCCAACAAAACCCTAGGAGAAAGGCCAAAGAGGGAGGAACTTGAATTTGAAACTCTTTTAAACTTAGAACCTCCTGACCCTAGCTTGCATATACTTGAAACAGACCTTGGAGACATGAACATTAGTTCACTTTTCAAGGAAGAGGAGGAAGACCTCATAACTTCCAAAGTAAAAGAGAAACCAGCACTCAGAGAAAATATTTCCAAACACAAGGCTGTGTGGCAGCCTGTGCGCAAGACTAACCCAACTATAGCTCCGTGCTATAGTGTTTCTAATTTTGCAGAAAAGGAGATTAGAGCAACAAAAAGGCCAAAAATCTCACTCTCCATGTGCTCATGCAAAAATTTAGGCATAGGTGCTGAATGCCTAAGTAATGAAGAATGGCTCCACAATGTAGATGCCGTGTGCAAGAACGCAACCGAAATTCTATAGTTTCCGTCTGCGCCTCTGAAGTGTCTTGTGGATCTTGAATGTCTTCAAGATCTATCTTGCTCCCACTGTTTCTTTTGGAAACAAAATCCTTTTCTAAAAAGAATCTATATCTGACACCAAACACTTTGTTGTCAGGTGGGTAGTAGACATAATACCCCCTTGTTTCCTTGGGGTATCCCACAAACAAACACTTGAGGGATTTGGGAGACAGTTTATCGTTAGGCTGCTGCTTAACGTAAACCTCACATCCCCAAACCTTGAGATAAGACATAATGGGCCTCTTCCCATTCCATATCTCATATGGTGTCTTCTCAACTGCTTTAGACGGAACACGGTTAAGTGTGAACGCAGCAGTTTCTAGAGCATGCCCCCAAAAGGAAGGCGGAAGATCAACTTGACTGATCATAGACCGGACCATATCTAATAAAGTCCAATTCCTCCTCTCAGAAACACCATTCCACTGTGGGGTTCCAGGAGGAGTAAGTTGTGAGACTATTCCACAACTTCTAAGATGATCAATAAATTCTTGACTCAAATACTCGCCTCCTCGATCGGATCGAAGGACTTTGATTCTCTTGTCAATCTTTTGAACATTTCAAAAGACTCTGACTTGTGCTTCATTAGGTAGACATAGCCAAACCTACTGAAGTCGTCAGTAAACGTGATGAAGTAAGAGTAACCACCTCTAGCTTGAGTACTCATGGGTCCACATACATCACTATGTATGATCCCCAATAAGTCGGACGCCCTTTCACTGTGTCCAGTGAAGGGTGCCTTTGTCATCTTTCCAAGTAAACAAGATTCGCAAGCATCATATGATTCAAAATCAAATGAGCTTAGAAGTCCATCTTTATGGAGCTTCTCTAGGCGTTTCTCGTTTATATGGCCTAAACGACAATGCCAAAGGTATGTAGGATTAGATTCGTTAATCTTAATCCTTTTCGTATCAATGTTATAAATTTCATTATTACGTTGTTGTTCCAATTTTAAGATGTAATGATTATCATGCAAATCTCCATAAGCAAATAAAACATCATCTTTATAAATTGAACATCTACCATTGCCATTAACACAAGTAAATCCTTCCTTATCCAAATAAGAAAGTGAAATAATATTTGAACATAACGAAGGTACGTAATAACAATTGTTCAAAACAAAAATAAGCCCAGTGGGCAAAACAAGCTCGTATGTTCCTACGGCAACTGCAGCAAACCTTGCTCCATTACCCACTCGTAGGTCCACCTCGCTTCTGTCCAGCTTCCTTGTGTCTCTAAGACCCTGCACATTTGTACAAATGTGAGAACCACATGCTGTATCTAATACCCAAGTGGTTTGAGCAGAAAAATGGACATTTATAACAAAGATACCTGAAGTAGAGGGCCCGGTCCCCTTCTTCTGTTTCTTTAGATCTTCCATGTACAACTTGCAATTCCTCTTCCAGTGTCCTGGCTTTTGACAGAAAAAGCAAACTGCATCCTTCGCGGGCTTTGCCTTCTTGGCAGGTTGTAGGTTGGGTTTGGCCGCTGGCTTGGTCTCACCATCCACGACGTTAGCCTTCCTCTTTCCTTTTCCCTTTCCCTTGCCCTTTCCTTTCTGAACCATCAAGACAGTGCTAGGCGCCTTTTTGATGGATGCCTCAGCAGTCTTGAGCATCCCATGCTGTTCAGAAACAGATTTTTCCATTCCATTCATGTTAAAGTTCATGACAAACTGGTCATAACTTTTGGGTAGCGAGTTCAGGATCAAATCCATCGCAAGCTCTAAAGGGATGGGAAATCCCAGCCTACCAAGGTGATCTATGTACCCCTTCATCTTCATGACATGGGCACTAACAGATGCACTTTCAGTCATTTTGCAAGAGTATAGAGCCTTATTGGTCTCAAATCTCTCTTGTCTAGCCTGTTGCTGGAACATTTCCTTTAGATGGGTGACCATCTCAAAAGCCGTCTTGTCCTCCATATTCTTTTGTAACTCGGGGACCATAGTGGCTAGCATTAGGCAAGCGACATCCACAGCATCATTGAAATGCTTCTCATAAGCAGTTCTATCAGCTCTTGGAGCGCTGGCTGCAGGCTCAGCAGGGCAGGGTATTTCTAGGACATACAATTTTCTTTCCTGGGTGAGAACAATTCTCAAGTTTCGATACCATTCAAGAAAGTTTGTCCCAGACAACTTATCCTTCTCAAGGATAGATCACAGTGATAGTGTTGAACCATTGTTTGCCATTTGTTTCTACAATTTAAGATATGAAAGTTTAATTAGCAAAATATATGCACCATTTTATAAAACCCAGAAAATTATTATTAGTGGCTAAGACCCATATTTCACCAAAGTTTACCGTCGCGGAGGCGGTCATGCACCCTTAGGTTATTTAAGTAGGTAACTCTTTACCAATCACATCTCATGTGACTCTTAGATCTTTATGGGACTGTATCATCATATGATACTTATTATGGCATGTTTATCCCATCTAATGCCTTGAGGTCCAAATCTCATTTGATGACCCCATTAAGTCACACAATAAAACTTGTGAATAGCCAAATTCA
>QANZ01009642.1:23969-45582 GCA_003254925.1 Chamaecrista fasciculata
AAAAAAAAAAAAAAAAAAAAAAAAAAAACTTAAAAGATTAACTCATTAATTCGATAAAAATTTTAAAACAATGTATATATATATATAGAAAATTAGCACTTTAGTCCCTGAATTATGTAAGTGCTGGCAGTTTAGTCCTTGGATTTTCAAAATTGTACAACCCGATCCCTGAATTATGCTAACTCGCTGCAAATTGGTCCTTCCTTCACCCAGGAATTACAAAAAATCCTACGTGACACGAATGAAGGTTGACATGGGTCGTTAATGCTTACATGGCACGTTAACTGCCACATTAGCAACGGTTAAACACAAAAAAAAAAAATGGGTGCCATGTATGAAATTCTCGCCACATAAGCATGAAGAATAAAAAAAGGCCTTACTTGCAATTTAGTCACTGGCTTTTATTTATTAAATCAGAAATTAAAAGAAAAAAACCAAATTGGTCCCTATACCCTAAACCCCTTAACCCTAAACTCTAAATCTTAAAATCCATAACCCCTAAATCCTATAACACCAAACCCTGAACCTTAAAATCATAAACCCTAAAACCCTAAATTGATTTCACATCATAATTAAAAAAAACTTAGAACATGAACCCTAAATTGATTTAACCTCATCTCCATCTCCATCTCTCCCTAAATCAATTTTTTTATCTGTGTTTGGAATCCATTTCTAGCCCATCGTAATCCATTTCTTGATATGTGTGTTCTTCACTCTACAATTGTCCTAACCGCCATGAATCCCAAACGAAACACCACTCATTGAAACATTCAAGATTAACAAATTCGCCAGCATCGAAATTCACATATCCGCCAAATCAATCGCTTCATCGTTTTTTGGTCTTCCAAAATGAGGGGAAAGAAAAAACAAAGAAAACTCTTAATTTCTGATCAATTGATGATGATGAATTGATGAATTTTTTTTATTTTTTTTAATTTCTGAAGAGAAAACGATGATCTGGATGATGATGAATAATCATCTTAGGGTTTGAATATTGGGGGTGTGTGTATTTGGTTCTTAGGGTTAGATTTTGTTCGGGTGGTTAAAATTATCCATTTTGAGTTTGTGTGTAAAAAAATGCTGATTTGTAAATTAAAACCCCTAAACCCTAAAAAAATGTTGATTTGTAAATAAATTTTTTTCTGATTTGTAAATCAATTAGGGTTTAGGGTATAGGGACCAAAATGTTTTTTTTTTTTAATTTCTGATTTAATAAAATAAAAGCCCAGGACTTAATTGCAAGTAAAGCCTTTTTTTATTCTTCATGCAAGAAAAGCCTTTTTTATGTTTAACTAGTACTGACGTGGCAGTAAACGTGCCACGTCAGCACTTAACAACCCAGGTCAGCTTCCATCCGGGCCACATAGGATTTTTTGTTATGTTTGGATGACGAAAGGACCAATTTGCTCAATGTTAGCATAATTCAGGGACCGGGTTGTACAATTTCAAAAATCCAAGGACTAAACTGCCAGCGCCTGCATAATTCAGGGACCAAAATGCTAGTTTTCTCTCTATTTCTATTTTTTTTTTATTCAAGTCAAGCAGATCCACTCTGTACTCTGTAGTGTTTACCACACTCTCTGCCCTCTTTTCTCTTTTTCTTGTTATTTCTCGCTTGTCGTTTCTTCATCTCCAGCTTCACTGCCCATCTGCTACCTCAAAGAAAAAAGCACCTTTATCTCTCTCTCTCTCTCTCTTAGATTTTCATTCTCATTCATCACACAGAATGAGAATTTTTTGTTTGCTAGTAAATGTTATATAATGTTTGTTCATCCCCAATATTCTCAAATTCCTCCTCAATTATTTCGTTAATTAAGAAGAAACCTAGCCATCACTCACATTAGAAGCTTCCTTTTTCTCACTCCCACACACCCATTTTCCTCACTCTTCACAAACTTCTCTCTCTCTCTAGATTTATCGAAATGCAGGCTATTTCGGGACTATGAAGCCTATGATTCTTCCTTCTACACTGATCAGGCTGATGAGCAGTGATGATTTTCTTGAAGATTCTTGGCTTCCAAGCGTTCTCTTGCAAATGCAGAGAGATAGGGTTTGTGTGAATCTCTGAGAATCATTCCTTTTTAGAGATTTCAACTGTACTCTCCGTATCGTATCTATCAGGTATTGAGATTCTTTAGGTCGTGGATCTCGCCACCGTATCTACCTTATTTATGCTTGGTTTTTAATTATAGAACCTCAATAATCCGCTGGTTTTGTTTTTGTTTACCGTTTTGGGGAAGAACATTCAAGGGAACAACGGAATTATTCTCTCTTAAATTTGTCTTTGGACTCAATTAATGCATAGTTAATTAGTCAGTGGCTAAAAATAGCGAAGAATCTGGTGGGCTTTTGAATTGATTTCGTTGAGAACTGAAATGAAATGCCCACAATGACCCCTAGTATTATATATATAGCCTTGCCTTTTGAGAGCTTCTCTTACAAGGATTGAATCATTACTGAAACGGAAAGCTAGCTGGCTAGTTTTGTAAGGACACAACAAGAAATTGCTAACTGCATTACTTTTGTTCACTGACCGTTGTTTTCATTCATTCATTGGGGAGGAAAAACGTGGCTCCAGGTGTAGATAAGACTGAGGGCAATTGAAAAAAAAATTGAAGTATTATTATTGGGGTAAATTTATTGCGTATCACAGCATTTCCGTTATCTGGGATTTGAAGTGTTATTCAGTATAAGATTGAAATTGACATCTGGGGCATCTCTAACTCTAAGAAGGTACATTGAGCCGCAAAACCCACATTGCCTTGGTTCTTACCAAAAAAAGAAAAGTACATTGAGCCGACTTCCCAAAGCATCCATGGGGTTCATTCAAAGTCTTGTGATGCTTGTGATTGTTGTGATATGCAAGGTTCAGTCTATTACTGATGCTTCTGTTTCTTCGACAAGCGAAGAAGCTAAGGCCTTAGATGCATTTCTTCAAGACTATGCTTACAGGGCTTTGGTGAAGAATCCAAAAACAGGTTCAATCTATGATGGGGTTGTTCCTTCCAATTTGACTGGGGTTAAGATTGCAGCATTGAGATTAAGGACTGGTAGTTTAAGGAGAAAAGGCTTTCAGATGTACAAAGAGTTTAAAATCCCCACAGGACTTGTGGAGACCCCATATGTAGAAAGGCTTGTTTTAGTGTACCAAAATTTGGGTAATTGGTCCACCAGGTTCTATCAATTGCCTAATTACACATACTTGGCTCCAGTACTCGGACTTCTCGCTTACAATGGTTCGAACCTATCGGCTATGAATTTATCGGAACTGGATCTACGTGCTTCAGGTGACCCCATATCAGTGAAGTTTGAGGATGTAAAATCGGCTCCTGATGGTACCGTCGCAAAATGCGTTTGGTTTGATTTGCAGGGTTCGTCGAATCTCTCCAATGTAACGAGAGGCAATACATGTTCGACTACTCAACAGGGTCACTTCTCTATAGTGGTTCAATCCACTACTTCTGAACAAGGAGAGAAGAAGAAGAAGAAGAAGAGTAAAAAGAAGGTTTGGATCATTGTGGGGTGTGTCCTAGGTGGACTAGCTTTGTTGGTATTGTTGTTGTTACTGATTCTGTGGATAAAAAATTGCAGACAAAAGAAGAAAATGCAGCAAATGGAAATGGCTGCTGATGCTGGAGAATATCTTAATATGACTTCTTTAGGGGATACAAGAGCACCTGCTGCTACTTTCACTAGAACACAACCAGCCCTTGAACATGAATATGCACCCTGAAACTGAAACACTACTTTAAGAGGAATCTTCAGTGGCGTGCCGCTTTTCAATTCATATTCAAGTTCATTACTGTATTCAGAATTTCTTGTAGTCTCATCATTCTTTTGGTGTTGTCATGTCCCTCCCTCGTCTGTTTTGATTTATACTGTGTTGGTACTTGGGAATTTTGTGTAAATCTGTTCTTTTCTCTTTTATATATTTCATTGTGGTGTGGATGTATCAGCCCAGACTTGGTATTTGTAACAAGTGTAGTTGTCTTCATTTGACGAGGAATAAAACTACATGCAGCACCTACTTTTGGGTGATTCTTTCCTTTTCAACCTTGGCACTTGTTGAAAGCTGATAACTTGACATCAATATTGAGGAAGACACCAGTTTCCATCATCTTTCATTTATGAAGTGGAAAGATTATAATTATTTTTCAAGGATTACAAAGTATCTCTTACCTATATGTTTTATGGATTGGACAATGATTAATTCTTATTTGAGTTGAAAGGTCCCATATTAGAAGCAAAACTTTCTCAATAAGTGTGTGCCTAAAAATATTCAAATACTAGACCTTGCGATTAAAGTATTATTATTTCAACTTATCAGTACAACCTTGATTATGAGAAAAGCATAGTTGGAATAATGTCATTTTTTTTTATCAACATAACAAACAAAAATATGGCATTAAAAAGGAGTTCCTTCTTTTCTATATCATATGGGGTGTGTTTTGTATCATAGTATACGTCAAACCGGATCCTTTGTATATGGTGGTATTTGGATTTGTCTTTATTTAGAGATTTTTTGGCTGTTTGATTTCATCTTTTTCATTCTCCTGTTAACATGTGGCGATCTATGCAAGAAATGCACCATTTCATTAAAACTCAAACGCAGCATTTTTCTTTAACTTTATATTTGGCATTATATCCAAAATTTGCAACTCGTTACCTGAAAAGGCAGAAAATTGTAACCCACTTAACCCCAAGGGTTACCTCGATTGACAAGATTTTAGGTGTGTGCTCACTAAGAATTTTCAGGTTTAAGTAAACTTGTCTTTAAAAGAATAATAATAAAAAGCAGAGATTCTGGTCAAAATAGAATGAAGACTGCATGTCTTCAAAATGATCTTTCTTAGATTTGATTACTATCTTTATCTTGATTTGGTCCGTCAAATTGCAATCACAACATTAAGATCTCTTAATTTAAAAAAAGGCAAAATCTGTGCTGATTCTATCAGGTGCATGGAACAATCATGATTATGAGTAATGACTTGGAAGATAAATAAGATTGCTCCCATTTTAAGAAAGAGAATCAAATAATTGTACCAGAAATCAAATATCAAGTTATCATTTTGACAATTTTGGAGGGGAAATTGAAATTCAGATGGAGGTATTTCCCGAATAGATAGTAGTGATTTAGTGTCTAGAAATACTTGTGCAACGTGTACACTGATTTGATTTCTTTATAAGCCATTACTACTTGAGAAAGATGACTAAAACCACTCAATTATTAAAAACTCTCAAATGTCCTTTGGCTTCCCTGTGAAGAGAGGAAGATGACTAAAACCAGAAGGTATAATAGAAAAGTCTATATTATACCATTCCCCTGTTTACTTTTCATCATCTTACACCTTTTTCATTCTGTCCAAAACTTTAAAATTAAACTTGATACTATGATCCCCAGTGTATAGAACATATTAACTGTCAATGCACCCGTTTCTCTTTTCCAGCTTCCACTTCATATTTTGTGGAAGTTGCGGATTGGGAATAGACTCAGGTTGCTTAACATAATTATTCATCAAACATGGGTATCTAGATTTATAATGAAGCACAAAATGATCTGGAATTAACAGCCAACAAATCCAGTTTTGACAGGCCAGTTTTTAAACATGTTCAACTTTGATAAAATAATAGATTAGAGCTTAAGTATATGATGAAGCTTATCTTATTGCATACAAGAAAACAGATGGAAATTTGAGTTTTGGGACTTGTCCTGCATCCTGTGGAACAGCTGGAACTTCATAAGAGCAATTTATTCCTTTCACAAGCACATTGACAAAACAACCTGCATTTTGAAGCAGAAAAACTATAATTTATATTATATACCCAAAATGCACAAAAACTAATATTTCTATTCTGCACCTAGAATCTCAGTGGTATACACAATCCCAATCACTTCTCTAACTCAGTGTCCTCTGGTTTACTTTAGAACAAAGTTATCAAGACATATTTATACCCAAAAAAAGTCGGAAAGAAACCAGAAACAAATGCTTCTGTTTCCCCCTTTTAAAGTGCAAGACAATTTCATGCAAATGGCTAAAACTTTGATGTTCAGCCGTATAGACATGAATATTCTGCCATGAAAACCCATAATAGACCAACATCCCCATTTTAGCTATCATGATCACCATGCTAAGTATCCAACTGCTATAAACAAGTAATTCCTTAAGAAAACAACTAAGTATTCTAGAGCAATGTTTAAGAATGATCAATGATCCACAGGTTGGAGACCATCAACTGCATAAAATTGCTCACAACTCACTATTCAAGAGCTTTGGTTTCATTGTATGACCCAGTGCGTAAGCAAAAGAAATACTATCATTGAACATATAAGTGTCTCTTAAAGCTTAGCACTATACCATGGAAATGTTATGAATACATACAAGTTCTCAAACCTGATAGTGGTCACAGTCCCATTGTGGTCAAAATACGAAATACCAGAGTGACCATACATCTTTTTTAGGTAACTGGAAATGTACTACAACAGTCAAACATTACTCGTGGCTGGATTAGCATGGCCAACATCATTTCAGTCATTAAAATTCGCAATATTTTATATTTCACCTATCATCCTTCACCTCATCATAAAATAGTCATAACAGTGATTGGAAAGCTAATATCTTTCAGTATTTTCCTCACAGCCAGCAATCAGCATTACCTCGAAAGTAAATGGACTAATCATCCTAAGACTACACTATTGTCCAGTATATATTCATAATTCATATTTTATTGCAAAATTTGTATCACTCTTTCAACGAAATTAAAGGTTTTGTTTTTGATACAAACTTTCAAGTAGCAGAATAGAGATAGCATGTATCTTCCAAAAACCAACTTATTTATCCCTTCACACTAAATAGAAATCACTACAAAACCCACATTCATTTTCTGTCCCTCCACATATCAACCCTATTCTGACTAGTTTCGAAGGTAGAGCCTTCGAATTGCAACATCAAAATAGAAAAGAATATTAACCCTTTGCAAGATCACCTAGCTTAGCAATTGGATGCGACTAATTACTTAAATTCAATTCAAAAACCTAGGAACCAAAAACAAAAATACAACCATATGTTTGTGGATCGAAATCGTAAACCAGAGAATAGAAAACGCATCCAGAAGAGTAGCAATAAAAGATATGAAAAGAGAGAGGAAGGTACCTACCTGGCTAATTGGAATGAGCAGCAGATGCTTCCTCCATGAGCTTTTTGTCCCTTCTTTCCATGGCGACGTCCCACACATCGTTCCCGATGTGCTTCGGCTGTAAGATCCAATTTGTTTCAGAAATCAAACCATTAGAGAAAAACAAGAAGAGAATCAAAAATTGATTACACGACGAATCTATAATTCTGAGATCAAAACTGAAAAAGTGAAATTACTCGGCCGTGGGCGGCTTTGTGGATGTAATACTGAGCATTGCCCATAACGCAGAGCATTCCTGCTATAATTCCCAGAGGGAGCATAGCTTCAAGCCAAACCAAGCTCATCTTCGTCTTCTTCTTCTTCGTCGACTTCTGCTTCTGCTTTGCTTCGTCTTCGTTTTTCTCTGAAAATCCGATTCCACTCGTTCGTTTCCGATTCCAAAGGTTCCTAATGGTCCTCCATATAAGCCCAATATTTTTATTTTTGTAATGGGCCTGCCATTTCTTCCTATGGGCCTTTCGGCCTTGTATCTGTGATAATGGATACTTTTTTTTTTTGAACAAATTTAATGGATACTTTCAAAAACAATTAAAAGTTAAAAAAAGTTTATTTTTTTTTAAAAAAAAAGTCTTACTTTTTTTTTGATAAAAACAAGAGTAAAAGTGTAAAACAATGTTTTTTTTTTCCTAAAGGGTTAATTGGGAGGATGGTGTGACTTGTGAGCATGGTAATGAAGATTGAGATCTTAGACCGTAAGATCGTCTACGATTGAGATTTTGATAAAGTTTATCATATCAGATCGCACACAGGATTAGAAATGAAAAAGATCTCAGTGGGATTGTGATTTTTTTAGTAGGATCGCAAGATCCAGACGATCTTGGGCAGATTTTGAAATTTTTTTAATTTTTTTAAACGAAGCGCAAAACGTTGCGTTTTGGCAAAGGTAATTTACTGGTTTAAAAAACAATTAGATTTTAGGTTGAGCATTTGAGGGATTTTACATTTGAAAATTAAAAGTTTGAGAGGGAGACAGACCGATCGTCGTTCAACTTCGAAGGAGAAGTATCGTGACATCCTCCTCGGCCATTCACGATGTCAGCGTCGCCAGTCGTTAAATTGTTTCTGGTTATCATGGGTCGTGGGTGCGTGTCTTGATGCATCGTCACTTATGGCGTTGAGGTCTTGTATGCGTCGTTTTCATTTGGTTGTGTTACTGACTGACTGTCATGTGTGCATTTGTGTTGTGTGTGGCTGTTGTGTTAATTTTTTCTACTTATTTTCATATGGTATATAAGGATGATTTTCATTTGGTTAATTTGTATGTCGTGTTTGGAGATGCTACTCTTAGAATTTTTTTATTTTTTATTTTACTTATTTTCATTTGGTATGTATTTTATAACATATTTTATGCAACTACAATACAATTAGATATATTTAATATCACTAAAAACTTAATGTTATTACATATATTTTATTTTATTTTTTTAAAAGAAAGTTAGGATCTTACGATCTTCGATCCGATCTTCTGAAAATATCTTCTTCCATTTTTTATCCTTAGCAAGATCGGGGATCTTGATTACCTTGTGAGAGTTGTAGGAGGTGGGACAAGTTGATTTAGGGATCTAAATAATTGATTGAGTTTGATTAGTAAGTGGGATGGGGTAGGTTATGATGGTTTGTTAACTATTCTAAACCACTTAAATGCTTATTTTTCCAAACCCTCCGAATCAGGGGATTAGAGATGACCCCAAGTGGATAGATAAATAACTCGTCAAATGCAACTCATAGTTCTAAACTCATTAAATTTGAACTTGAAATAAAAGAGATATGACTACATTCAAGGTGCGTTTGGTATGATGTCATCTCATGCCCACTATCTTATATATTATGGTATCTTGAATGTTTGGCATTTGGTAACGCTATGATATCGTTATATGTCAATATCCAAGATAACATCTTGTTATCATATGACAGCAAATATGGTATAATTTGATTAAATAAAAACTTCGGCCAAAAAGCGAAAAGAAAATGGGTTTAGCCTGGTCCATGACCAAGTCTACAAAACACAATGAAATCAGAACTACATGTTAAATTTGATGAGTTTCTTGACCCAGTTGGAGTCATTGGCGAACGAGGTCAAATTGGGCATAAAATTGAGCCAAAAAATAGGCCGCTTGTTTCATGAATTTAATCATATCTCTCTTGTTTCAAGTTTGAATACAACGAAACTAGAGTTACAAATTAGTCTTGACAAACTCTTTCTCTGTTTAATTGGGAACCATTGGAAGATGGGGTCAAATAATACTCTGAAAGTGAGTTTTGTCAAAATATCAATATTGGTTTTGGCAGTACTATTTGACCTCATTTGTCAATGACCCCAACTAGATAGAGAAAGAATTTTTCAAGAGTAATTTGTAGCTCCAATTTCGTTGCATTCAGACTTGAAACAAGATAAATATGACAAAATTCATGAAACAATAAATCTATTTTTGGACTTGATTTCATGCTTGATTTGACCTCGTTTGTCGATGACTCCAACTAGGTAAAAAATTTAATTTGTAGTTCTGATTTCATTGCGTTTGAGTTTGAAACAAGAGATATATAATCATATCCAATAGTTAGGTATCAATTATGGAACTATTAAGAAACATTAAGGACCAACACAAAACTTAGGATAAATATTAAGGACCAAAATAAGACTTTGGTGGTATGGTATGATATTATTAGTTGGACCCTAGCTTATGGAGTATGGACTGTGTAACTGTGTTGGCCTGTTGGGAGTTAGGAATCCAATTCCTTCGTTCATGTTTTTCCCTTTTTTTATTTTTTGGTAATAAACTAATAATGTTTTTTCCCTTTTAAAGTTTCACCTACTCCCCATTCCCATTTTCCGTCCAAGTTCTTTGGTGACCCGCCACGTGTCCACCCTCCTCCTCCCTCCATTCTATAATATTCCTTTATCACACCTACCATCAATATGATTCCTCCTTCTACCTTTTTTTTTCTCTTTTTTCTATGTCTAATCATTTATTATTATTATTATTATTATTATTATTATTATTATTATTATTTGATAAAAATACTAATTTCATCCTCAAACTTTACATTAATTCTCAATTTCATCCTTAATATTTTACATTTTGGTCTATTTTATTTTTTACTTTTACTTTACTCAAATATTAACGATATAATCTACATGACTAATAATATGTAATGTAAAATTAATAGAAAAAGAAACGCAAATTCTAACTCATATGGAAAACAAACTATAATATGTTATAAATTTATCGAAATAAGTTAGTTAAAAGATAAAATCAACAAAAAGTATAAAACATTGGGATCAAATTGACAGTTGATATAAGATTTAGAGACAAATTAATATTTTTGCCTTGCTTTTTTTTTGGTAAGATCATTCGTTATTTACTTATTTTCACTCTTCCCATTTTGACTCTCAACAAACAAGGGTTTTGTTTCATTACATGTTTCATTACATAGCATAGCCTCAGTGCCTCACTTTCTCTCTCTCTCACACACACACTGCTTCGCTTTCTTCCCCACTTTTTTTTTCTTTCACTAATCATCATCCCCAGATCGCAGATTCTTTGATCTATCATCTACAATCTCCAGGTATTTCTTTTGCTTATATTTTAGTTATAAAGTTTCGATCTTTCTCCACGATCTCATGTTTCCTCTGTTCTTCTTCTTCTTCTTTCAGATCGACGCCGATCATTTCATAATCCACCATGTCTACGGCGGCGGCGGCGGCGGCTATGTCTCACATGCGTTTCTCTCCTCTCTCCGGCCATTATCACCACCACCACCATCAAACTACAAATAACAAAACCTTCTCTTTCCCATCATCATCATTCCTTAATCTTCAAAACCGATCTTTTCTTCATCATCCCATCAATAAGCTCTCCGATCGCATCCTCCCGGAAAACCCTTTCCTTTCTTTCGCCGGCGGCGACAACGGCGGCAATGGGGTCGGTCGCGGCGGCGGCGGTGGCGGCGGAAACGACAACGACAAAAACTCCGGCGATTCCTCGGCTTCTGCCGGATTTGGAATCCTGGGTTTGTTCCTAAATGGCTGGAGATCACGTGTTTTAGCAGATCCACAATTCCCATTCAAAGTTCTAATGGAAGAACTCGTCGGAGTAAGTGCTTGTGTTCTCGGAGACATGGCTTCACGCCCAAATTTCGGTTTAAACGAACTCGATTTCGTTTTCTCCACTCTTATTGTAGGATCGATCATGAACTTTACTCTCATGTACCTTCTTGCTCCAACAATGTCATCATCATCCTCGTCTCTGCCTTCGATTTTCGCGAGTTGTCCCCAGAGCCATATGTTTGAACCGGGTTCATACACCCTCTTGAACCGGTTCGGCACTCTGGTTTACAAAGGAACCGTTTTCGCCGCCGTGGGGTTCGCCGCCGGGCTCGTAGGGACGGCGATTTCAAATGGGTTGATCATGATGAGGAAAAAAATGGACCCCAGTTTTGAGACACCTAATAAGCCACCTCCTACGATTCTGAATGCTGTGACATGGGCGATTCATATGGGTGTTAGTAGTAATTTCAGGTACCAAACTTTGAATGGAGTTGAGTTTGTGCTTGAAAAAGGACTTCCTGAGTTTGCATTTAAGTCCTCTGTGATTGTGTTGAGGTGTTTGAATAATGTTCTTGGTGGAATGTCTTTTGTGGTTTTGGCGAGACTCACTGGATCACAGAGTGTTGGTTCTGCTATTGCTGAATCTGGAGATGAAGGTGAATACAAGAAGAAGATTAATAATGTTGTGGACGATTTTGCAGAGAAGGAGAAGCTGGTGGATAGGGAAAGAGAAGAAGGTTTGCTTAATAATAAGTCCACATCAAAGTGATGAGGAATGATGATGATGGTGGGCGATTTTGGCTTTATCTTTGGAGTAAATTAACATTTTGGTACTTAGATTATATGAATGTTATCAATTTAGTCTCTTGATTTATTGAAATGTTTGATCTAGTATCTGAAAATTCATGACTTGTTGAAAGTTAGTCCCTCTAATAATATCCTATAATTGTGTGAGTAGGTGGTTAGAGGGATTAAATTATAAGGAGCTGTGAATTTTTAGGACTAAATCAATCATTTTATAATTCAGGAATTAAATTGATAGTTTACTCTTTTATCTTCAAGAGACAGTGCCCATTTTTGTCTGAACTTTAGTCTCTGAAATTAGTAATGATTTTGGCCCAAAAAAAAAGGGATTAGTAGCGAGTTCCCCAGAAGATGATGATGATATGGTGTTTGGAATGGAAATAACGAGCATATTACTCAAATAGTGATGAGTTTGTTTGTTTGTTTTTTTTTTCTCTGAGAACTAGATTGTATAATTTTATGAGTTTTAGAACACTGAAATAAGTTGGAAGGGACTGAATTGAATTGTTAGTTTGTTTGAGAAGAGTTCTGGGATTAGAAATAGAATTTTCAGGATTTTTATGGCCATCTATGGAGAAGAAGATGATGATGACCAGACTCTGGTTTGGCTTTTGGTGGCTTTTGATGGGTCCATTCCAAATCCATGAATGAGAGATGAGAGAAACATAGGCATGCAGGCTTCGGCTTTGTAGCTATTATATATATATGGTTGTCGTTTTTAGAAGAATAAGTCTGATGCTGAAAACATTCTACATTTCTTTTTTGTTTCCATCTCTTATTTTCTACTATTCATTCTGAAATAGAGACTATGGCCAACGTTTTTGTTTTGTTTTTTGTTTTTTACGTAAACATCTTTGCTACGTGAGATTGTAGAGTGAAAGTATGAACCTCACATATTTATCATTTTATGAGACACGTATTTTCTCTTTCTGCCTCCTACTTTTTCTTTCCCTAATGTATAAAAATTGTAGTGAAAAAAATGCAGAAAATTCACTTTTATGATGATACCTCCTAAATTCTCAGCTTTTGAAAAAAAAAAAATAAAGGTCCTGCAAAATTATTTTTATATATAAATTTAATCTAAATGAAAACCACTTTCCTTTACTTGGTTATTTATTTATTTGTTTTTTCTTGTCGAAATGTTGCGTGTACTTTGCCTCAAATCTCAATTGTCAATATGCAAGCTATGCTTACTTGCTTCGGTTGAGAACTTACGCCAGACAGGATCTCTTTTTTGTCTGAGAAGTGAGCACAAATAATTTAATCTTTGAATTATTACCATTTGTTCAGTCTTCAAATTAACTCAATGCACAAACTAATTCTAAAAAATAATAAAATTTTTCTTTAATTAGTCCTTTTGAGTTTTAACACACCTATTTTCTCTGAACATTTCTGAACAATACTATTTTTTTTTTAGAGATTGACATTTACTTGCTAATTTTCTAGGACTAAATCTATATGGGCTTCATAATTCCCAGAACCAAATTGGTAGTTTTATTATCCTTTTATATTTGCATATCATTGGTGATCAAACTATACACATTTATATATCAACGTGGGTTGGGTGATAAGGTCCAATTTCCCATAATATACTAAACTACATCCGAATACTCCTTATCTTTAGAATAAGGGCTCACATTTAGCAACTTAGCAAGCAATAATACTTTAAATAGGATTACTTCAAAATGCAACACACTTATCTTATCTAACAGTCTCAGGTGCAAAATTGCAGTAAGGTGTATGCAAGCAAAGAAACCTAGTGACTATTAGACACAAAGTAGCAAACTTAATACGCAAAATGATGCCACACATGCTCTTCCTCTTATCCAAGCATAATGCCCTTTTAACTACATTTCCAAAGCTTGGTATTAATCCACCAGAAGCAAAAACCATCACATGGTCAAGACCACTATAATCAAAACCAGTAAGAAAAGCTCCAATTGCTGATATTATACTCACAAATCCAACTATGGCAGCCGTTGCAAGTGAGCCACGCTAGTCACCAGTAGCACTGAAGATGCAGCTAGCCGCAGCTACACTGCAGGGGAGCCCGTGTAGAGAGACCGGGATAACCATGTGGCGTCCGAGCCTGTGTGCTTTCGGTGCAGCAACTGAGTGTGAGTCCTTCAGCCAAAGCATGGAAAGCCACTGCACCACATGATATGAAAGATTGAAGGGTGTAAACACTAAGTGGGGAGGCAGTGAGTGTAGACAAGTCATTAAATGATTCGGTTTTTTGACTGGCAACTTTCAATACACTGGAGGTTGAGACATGGATGCATGGAGCTCCCATTGAAAGGAGTAACACAATGGGAATAAATCCTGAATTTGATGACAAAATAAGATGAACCCGTCGCCAGATGCTGAGAACTAAGGCAATTCCACAAGCTGTGCCCATAAGGAGAGCATGCTGAAGATGAAAAGCAAGAGCAATTGCAACCAGAATGATCCCCCCAAATAAGGGACCAAGGCCAAAAAGTATTGAAACAAAGAAGCCAGAACCATCCTCAAAGCTGCAAAAAGGTACATTAAATTAGGAAACAAAAACCAGAAAGAGTTACTTCTGATAAACATATAAATAGGTCCTGGAAAGATACACGAGTTAACAACTACAACAACAACAACAACCAAAGCCTTTTCCCACTAGGTGAGGTCGGCTATATGGATCAACTGACGCCAATGTGTTCTATCCTTGCACATGTCAACCGTTAGGTTATTGATAGATAAATCTCATGAATATGGATCAACACGAGTTAACAACTCAATCCCTAAAAATCTATTTCATACTATTTAATCTCTTAAAATTGTGGAACCAATACATTTTAGTCTTTTTGTCCTTGTAAGTTAGACCCCAAAAAAAATAAGCTTAAGGGACAAAATTGTATTGCCTCCGTAATTTTCAAGGATTGAAAAAAAAAGGGTGAACCAGTACACGAGGCTCCCATCAGGTGGGGTTTGGGGAGGATCAGATGTAAGCAGCCTTACCCCTCTTTACAAAGAGATTGTTTCCAGGTAATTTTCAAGGATTAAAGTGTGTAAATTAAATTTTCAGGGATAGAGTTGCCAACTTGTGTATCTTTTAGAGATCAAATTATATGTTTCCTCAATTATAATATTTTGTGCAATGGGAACCAATGATGTTCGTTCAAGCAACAAAGGAAAATACTTCATATTGTAGTGGATCCAAAAAAAAAAAATCTAACTTCAGTTACATACTCACTTATACTCATGATTCAAATTCTGGAAGAAGGTGCCCAAAGCTTCCATAAATGCTACAGAAAGCATTGCTGCTGATGCAGCCTGTGAAGCAGAGGGTTCCTATAACCCAAAACCAAAAGAAACTACTATTATAGATATCTGAAAACAAGACTCTAGAAAGGTTAAACTTGTAAAACTAGAATAAAGTCATAAACACTGATGTGTTCTGCAAAACCAGGTAAAAAGTACGATAAAAGAAAGTAGTAAACTATTTTATGTCCCAGGCTGTTCTCTTTCCATGTACTCTAACATTCCCCCCCATTCCTGTGAATTTATATATCATTGTTTGCAATGTTGTATATGCTGATATCTTGTTCTACAAGAGGGAGGCGATATCGATGCTTCAGAGTTGGGAAGATATAGTTAATACCCCAAAAGACGTGTTAATGAGCAAGATGTAGATATTACAGAAAATCTTATTATTTTGGCTTGAAAGCATGACAGCAGACTTATTGTTCAAGTAACCTCATACCATAAGAGTCATACTTTGCCATTTTCCTTTCTTGAAGATTAAAATTATATGAATATCCAACCCTAAGTCTTTGAAATGCCATGACAAATAGAAAGATCGGAGTATCCAATTATAGTGCAAAATCTATAAAGAAACATCACCTTTAATGCATCAGGAAGCACTTCTGCAATAATCATCCAGATCATGCATCCAGCAGCAAACCCCGCACAGAAAGGCAGGAACTTACCATTAGACAAGAGATACTAGAAGAAGTGAGTATTTAACTTTTTAGGCAAAAATGCAAAAACTTCCCTTGAAATTTGCTAGATTCTACTTTGAAAAGAACCCCATTAATTAATGAACTGTCATTCTCCAACTAAAAGGAGAAACAGACCTAGTAATATATGCTACTAAGACCCGGTATGCTGAATAGTCTAAAATATATATATATCCACAATCTAATAATTAATTTGCCAAACATTTACAGTCTTACCTAACTAAGTTGCTTATATGCTACTCTGATTTGTTGCCTCTGACTAGCATTTTTCTGACCCAATATTTTCGATCAATCCCCCATCTTGCATATATACATACATATTTAGATCAAAATAATTAATTGGAAAGACTTATACATAAGGATGAAATATATTGCTTATTGTTTTAATTTGGTCATATGGATGTTCGTTTTAATTTTGAGATTTAATTAGAGACTATACAATTGATTCTATACAATCAAAATTACACTTGGTATTGTAAAAGCTAGTGAGGCATAACTTAATTTATATAACAAGGTCTTCAAGACTTAACTAGCCACCATATATACACACATGTTTTTATACTTACATATACATATGTATATACCATAAAGTAGCTATAACAGATTCATTGGTAGAGAACAAGATAAAAAGAACCTCAAGACCATTTTAGTTACATTTTTTTTTTATCAAAATTTTAGTTACATTCACATGCCAAACAATATCATAGAGAAGCCCAAAGTGATAGCTAAAGTTGGTCATTCAACTGCGACAATAAAATATCTTTAGCAGTAGATTATCCTTCGACCTTTGCCTTATCAAATCATTAATGTGAAGAAATAAAATGCTCATCTATCATTACCTGAATAACGAAGGAATCAAGGCTTTTCTCTGTACCGTCAGAATCATATCTTCTATTGTATAAATCTTCAGTACCTTCAATAGACGATGACTCATACACTTTCAAGGATGAGACAAATGTATTCCACAAGGATCACAATATTTCTGCAGTGGACAGCATATTGGAAAATAATATATAAGCATGAGGACTTGAAAAGAAGGAAAACTTAATTTCTGTAAGGCTATTAAATATCAACTCGAAACAAAAAAAATATGTATCACCCTCAAATTCACTCCCAATAAGGCCTAAGAAGTTCTGAACAAACTGATTCAAGCACTTCAAAACCTGGATGAGGTATTGTGTTATTTCATGGAAAAACAAAAACATAGTTAAACAGACTTCAAAAGAGCAACAGATCAACCTCTATTCTGATACACCAATCATCTGGATTTTCTGATTAACTGGAACTTCAAGAATAGAAGAGAACTAGGCCATCCATGGTTTAAGCATAGGAAGTAACATAGCACTCGTTTCTGTCTGAACAGAATATCTTTATCTGTTAATAATTTTGGGAAGGGGGAGAACTAATCCAATCATCCACAGAACAATACACACGGTCACTTATAGGAACGAAATACCTTATAAACACCACTCACAGTCCCCAGCATAGAAGTGCAAGAATATACTATTGAAAGGGCCTTGCTTCGTATGTATGTATCATATATCTGTGGCCCAAAACAAAAATCGTCAAAGGTGACAGAAAAGCCTTAAAGTGGCATATCAACTGAACAAGCTCATTTTTTTACAGTTCATTTTACTAAAATACAAATATTCCTAGAAAAATGATCTACCTGAATTATCATATATTACACTTACTGCTTTGAGAAATTTGCACTAATGAAAAGGCAAGAAATTTTGACAAAGTGACAACCAATATACAAAATGCTTATCAGAAAGGGCTACTGGTTATCATTTGGCTTTTTGTTTTAAAGCCTCACTCTTCGATTCCCTTCCAAGTTAAAACTTATGACTATGTATAAATATAAATATTGCTAAGAAAGATATAAAACAAAGAAGGAAAAGGATAAAAAAAATTCACACAAATGAAATCTAAAGAGATACCAGAGCCAATTTATTTGATGCCTTTATCAACTGCTTTTGGTTTTTCCAAGTTTCTAACTTCCTGGCAATGTCAATGCTTCTTTTGCATTTCAATAAATTCACTATTGGCAAATGTGATATATAGGAAGTAACCATCTCCAGAGCTAAATATTTCATGGAATTATGAGAGATGTGGCACATAATAAAAAATTAGACCAGATATAATGGATATGATCATCAGCGCACAATAAAAAAGGGAACCAGAACTCAATCCTCAAAAATTCATTTACAACCAAATGAAATACAGAAAACATATCAGCAAGGGCATGGAAACAACTACAACAACAACCAAAGCCTTTTCCCACCACTAGGTTGGGTCGGCTATATCGATCAACTGACGCCAAGGTGTTCTATCCTTGCACATGTCAACCGTAAGGCATAGAAACGACTAATGCTCATAAATCATATAATAAGACAAACAAAAGAAAACATAATCTGGATTCTCAATTGTTAATAATTTCCAAAATAAATTAAATCAGAAAATGCAACTGATCAAACTCATAGACTTCTAGAAACAAAACTTATTCCAAGACTCAGAAAAACATGCAGTGAAATTAAATTAGAAGATACCTAGGCATGAACAAACAGTGGAGATGTTTCAAACGCTTCTCCGTGATGAATCACTAACGATGGTGCTGTAGAAGCTGGATTAATCGGCAGATTTCGACTGGATTTTACAAAATCACGGTGAGGCAACAATGGTGCTGTAGCGGCTGGAGTAATCGCCAGATTTCGACTGGAGTTAACAAAATCAAGGCGAGGCAGACTTGGAAGAAGAAGTCGAAGGGAAGGAGGAAAATTCAAAACATGCAAATGGAAGGGGAAACAACGGAAGGGCAAGGTTTTTATTTTTAAAATATTAAGTTAAATTATTTTTCTAATTAGGTGTTGGTATATCATTTTTTTATGCTAGCAGTTATAAATCATTGTACCTAAAAGCAATATCTATAGTAGCATTTTAACCATTTGTTAGCATACTCAAGTTTTTACTAGCATTTACATAATTTGTTACTTAAAAAGCGTAGGTATATGCTCTTTTTCCAGTAGTGAAGCCTCCTTTTGCTTCTGTTGTTTTATGGTTGCTATATCACACTTTGGTTCTGTTGGGAAATTATAGAGCGTGCGCAGTGGAAAAAAAAGGTAAAAATTAAAAATTTTTCGCATAACCTATAATTTCGTAGCTTTAAACTCGCGAATCCAAGAAGCCCACGCACACGTGTTCTTCTTCTGCCAGTGACCCACACGAACAGTTTGGCAGATACCCAGGTGTTAGCCACCAATCTCTTCTTCCCAAGAGATTATGGGAACCAATCTACAATCTTGAATTTTTCCAAGAACTCTTCTTGAAATATCCAAAGATACAAAGTGGCGCATAAGAGAGATGAACACACTACCAATAACCAATTTCTTGGTGCCTCCCTCTCTCTTTTTCACACAAAGATCGCCCTAAGCCCTAACCTTTAGGGTTAGCTCGACTTTTCACACACCTATGAGTGAGTCGAACTATTCTCCTCTCTCCAAGTTTAGGGTTTTGAAAAACCTCTCACTTACTTGAATATGTTAGGCGTCTTGGGGAGGGTGTGTGTGTTTATATATAGTTTCATTAGGGTTAGGGAATCACATTCCCTAACTCATGAAATTAGGGAATTTGCAATAAAGAAATCTTGAATTATGATATTGCACTAATATTATAATTCAAAACTAAAAGGCAATTTAAATTTAAATTTCAAGATCAAATCTTAAAAATTAAATCTTGAATGCCCAATTCTCATTGGTCAAGAGGATTTGAATTCTTAATTAAAATATTACATTAATATCTTAATTTGAAATTCAAGATGCTATGTTGAAATCCAAAATGCAAGATCAAATCTTGCCCATTGGATGTCAACCATGCGCCATCCTCCATACCAATTTATAGGAATTTAATAATTAAAATAACAACCCTAACTCTTAAGGAGTTATACCCAACTTATTAATTTCCCTAACAAATTGAATTAAAATATTACCCGAATATCTTTAATTCAAATTTGAATCTTGAATTCAAATTCCCTAACAATATTGAATTAAAATATTACCCTAATATCTTTAATTCAAACTTGAATCAAAATCAAATCTTGAATTCAAATTCAAATCTTGATTTAAATTAACAAAACAATTTTATTAATTAAATCAAGAAGAGGCGCCACCCTCTCTTCTTGTTATCCAATATTAAAGAATTTAATAAATCAATAATCCCCTAACTTTTAGGAGGCTTATCCAATTTATTATTCCCTAATATTTTAAATAAGAATCCAATTGCAAATAGATTAATCAAATTAACTATTTAACAATTAATATATTTAACCTCGTCTAACAAATTTAAATATCATAAACGTAGATATTATTTAAGACAAGACTTCATGTCCTAAGACATTCAACTATGTCTTAAATTGTGTCACTAAAGTGACTCACTAATTAACCCTAATTCGTGTCCCAATATGGTATCTTGATCCTGCTCGTGTGTGACCCAGCAGGCCTCACGTGAAGTTGGCAGCAAGTCATCTCTATGACTCACAAGTCGAGAGCGGACTCTAGCAAGCCATCACGACTACCCAAAACACATGAGTTTATCGCTTTAACGCCAAACGACTTAACCTTAGTACCACCTTGTCTTGATCCCGATTGTCATACGATATTTTGGTCATGGATAAGGCACGGGAAAGTCATCCTTAATCCAAACCATAACTTTCTCGATTCCTTGAGTTAGTCCCATTTCCCTGTGTGGCCACACATTCCTTGGACAGACTCATCGAGGGGCCTAGTTAAATATCTCTCAACTTAAGGAGGGACAAAATTCCTTCTTGGTCAACCACATTCCTCAGCACGGTAAACAACCAAACCCGTACCTAGCCTGTATGGATACTGTTGGGAATTGTAGGCGCCTAATGCAGCGGAAGCAAATATAAAATTAAAAAAAAACGCTAGGTCCTAAAATTCCCGAACGGATCCGCTAGTAGAATTTAAAACTTTTATAGATAGTGGTATACCTCACGAGTTTCAATCCTCTGGTTGTACAAAGCGTGTCCAAGGAGCCCACTCCCAGCGTTCTCCCTCTGCCAGTAATCCACACGAACAGTTTCTTCGGGCACCAAGGTGCTAGCCTTCAGTTCTTTTCTCCAAAAGAACTAGGGACCAATCTACAGTGTGTTTGAATTCAAGAACTCCTTCTTGATTCAAACTCCAAAAGGTGGCGCAAGGAGAATTCCCACAAGAACTCCTTCTTGTCTTTCCTTCTCTTACAAACCCTAATTTGGCAACCACAAATCGAATTGCCTAACTCTTAGGCCAATTCGATTTTACCCTCTCAACTCTTGAGAACCAAATTTTTCCTGACTTGGAAGCTAGGGTTTTGAAGGTGGCGATTTTTATCTCTCTCAACAAGGAGGATGAAAATTGCACAAATGAATTCTCACTCTTATGCTTGCTTGACCTAGGCGCCTAGCCCCAGGCTTTTATATAATTATTTTTAGAGCATTATTATAATTCTAAATTATAATAATATGGCTTTTATGAATTGAATTTTAAATTATAATATTACCATAATATTAAATTTAAATTCAAAT
>QANZ01009642.1:57896-77406 GCA_003254925.1 Chamaecrista fasciculata
TGTAATCTCATAATTTAATAATTTGATAATCATATAATTTAGGGATTCCCTAATTATAATTATCAAAACCTCAAACCCTATATATATGAGAGCTAAAGTCGACTTTCATATGCCTCATGACACTCTTGGAATTTCGACTTTCCTTAGCCAATTTACAAGAGCAAGATTCGATTTTGGCTTTTGGTGAAGAGAGAGAGAAAACACAACCCTAGTTTTTCTAGAGAGAGAAAGTGGCGCAAACCCTAAAAGGAGTTTTAGAGTTTGTGACAAGGTTGTGTGAGATCAAGGATAGGATTCTTGATCATAGGCGCCAACTAGTTCTTGGAGTTCAAGAATTGTTCTTGAATTCAAGAACACAGTAGATAAGGTCCCTGATTCTCTTGGAGAAGTGAAGGAGGCTAGCACCTAGGCATCTGCCAAACTGTTCGTGTGGATCACCGGCGGAGGGAGCACACTCGGAGTGGACTCCTCGGCATTGTAAGACACAAAGTCGCCGATTGATTTGGGTAAAATTCTGGTCCTTATACTGATACAGATCCATATAGCGGATTCATTGGGAAAGAAGTCGCTATGTGCCTTGTTTTATTATGTTTTGGTTTAAATGTTTATATTTATATCCGTTTCTGCTGCGTTGTGTGCATGGCGATTTCCCAACATATTACTCATTGGAAATGATGTTCCAACCTTAGAGATTGTAAAATCCTGGTTAGGAAAATCTTTCTCAATGAAGGACTTAGGAGAAGCTGCCTATATTTTAGACATCAAAATCTATAGAGATAGATCTCATAGGCTTCTTGGATTGAGTCAGAGTACGTACTTGGATAAGGTACTGAAGAGGTTCAGTATGCAGGATTCCAAGAAGGGATTCATACAGATGAATCATGGGCTGACCCTGAGCAAGAAACAGTGTCCCAAGACACTTGTTGAGCGAGGGCGCATGAGTGGAATTCCCTATGCTTCGGCAATAGGATCCATCATGTATGCCATGTTATGTACTCGACCCGATGTGTCGTTTGCCCTAAGCATGACGAGTCGATTCCAACAAGACCCTGGTGAGGATCATTGGATCGCCGTAAAAAATATCCTTAAGTACTTGAGAAGGACTAAGGATGAGTTCTTGGTTTACGGTGGAACTGATGAGGAGCTATGTGTAAGGGGTTACACAGACGCTAGTTTCCAAACCGACCAAGATGACTTTAAATCGCAGTCAGGATATGTGTTTCTCCTGAACGGTGGCAGCGTGAGTTGGAAGAGTTCCAAGCAGAGCATGATTGTCGATTCTACAACGGAGTCCGAGTATATTGCAGCATCAGATGCAGTAAAGGAGGCTATGTGGATTAGAAAGTTCATCAGAGGACCAAACATATAATCAGCCGTTTTCACCTTGTCAGAGAGATGATTGACAGTGGTGATGTGAAGATATGTAAAGTAGCAGGCCAGGATAACATTGCTGATCCTCTGACCAAGCCTCTTGCAAGGGTCATACATGAGCGGCATGTATCGTAGATGGGGATTAGACGCATTGATCAGTGTACCTAGGAGTAGGAACAACTGGATTGATGATTGTACCCTAGTGCAAGTGGGAGTCTTTTGGAGATTGTGCCCTAGGGCCAATCATTTTATGTAAAATGTTATGAACATTTGGATTAATTTATAGAGATAAATTAATGTGTTATCATATTATTAGCATGTTTACTATGATAGCGTTCGTGATTAATTATGAGATAATTAATCTAAATCTGTCCCTGGTCGATTGTTTTCGTGGGAGCGAAAATGAACTAAGACCAGCATGACCTCGGTGCATAGAGATGCATGCACTAGATGCTGGAACGAGAGTCATGGTGCAATTATGTAAAGGGTTACAAATAGCTGGACTGACCCAGAGAGTCCTGCATGGGTTTAGTCATCAGCTTGCCTCTCCTGTATGCCTGTCACGACGCCTTAGACCTGAGGTCATCATTATTCTGGCGTTGCAGTTGTCAGACTTTGGCCTAGTCTAACGTTGCCCGTAGCAGGGTAGCCATAAAGGCTAGGTGCGGGTTTGGTTGATTGCCGTGCTGAGGAATGTGGATTGACCCAGATGGGATTTTGTCCCTCATTAGATGGGAGATATCTAACTGGCACCCTCGATGAGTCTGTCCAAGGAAAGGAGTGGCCACTCAGTAAATTGGGACTAACTCAGGAAATCGAGAAAGTTGTGGTTTGGATTATGGATGACTAACCTGTGCCTAATCCATGACCAAGATATCGTGTGACAATAGGGTCTATGACAAGGAGGTACTAAGGTTAAGTCGGTTTTGGTAAAAAACGATAACTCACGTGTTTTGGGTAGTCGTGATGGCTTGCTTGAGTCCGCTCACGACTTGTAGGTCATAGAGATGGCTTGCTGCCAACTTCACGTGGGGCCTGCTGGGTCACACATGAGCAGGATCAGGACACCGCTTAAAGGGACACGAATTAGGGTTAATTCGTGGGTCACTCCGATGGCACAATTTAAGACATAGCAAAATGTCTGGGACATTAAGTCTTGTCTTAAATAATCTACAGTTGTGAAATATTTAAATTTGTGGGACAAGTTTAAATATAATAATTTCATAATAGTTAATAGGGATTAATTATTTACAATTAAAATATTAGGGAAAATAAATCAGATAAGATTCCTAAAAGTTAGGAGATTATTGATTTATAAAATTCCCCAATATTGTTTGAGGGGGGCGCCTCATTTTATTGTTTTAGATTAATAAAATTGTTTTATTAATTTAAATCATGAGTTTGAATTCAAAAGATTTGATATAGATATCAAAAGATTTGAATCATGGATATTAGGGAATATCTTAACTCATGATCTTTGGAAAATCATGACTTCCTAATTGTTAGGAATGTTTTTTATTTATAAAATTCCAAAGGAATTATAGAGCATATGGCGCATGGCTTAGTGGGTCCCAAGGGGAGATTTGATCTTCCAATTGATTCCCTAAGATTACGATTTGAATTTAAATTAAATATTAAAGTAATATTTTAATTGTAAAATTGGAACAACAACGTAATAACGATATCTATAACATTGATACGAAAAGGATTAAGATTAGAGAATCTAATCCTACATACCTTTGGCATTGTCGTTTAGGACATATAAACGAGAAACACCTAGAGAAGCTCCATAAAGATGGACTTCTAAGCTCATTTGATTTTGAATCATATGATGCTTGCGAATCGTGTTTACTTGGAAAAATGACAAAGGCGTCTTTCACTGGCCACAGTGAGAGGGCATCAGACTTATTGGGGATCATACATAGTGATGTATGTGGACCCATGAGTACTCAAGCTAGAGGTGGTTACTCTTATTTCATTACGTTCACTGACGACTTCAGTAGATATGGTTATGTCTACCTAATGAAGCACAAGTCAGAGTCTTTTGAAATGTTCAAGAGATTTCAAAATGAAGTAGAGAACCAACTTGACATGAAAATCAAAGTCCTTCGATCTGATCGAGGAGGCGAGTATTTGAGTCAAGAATTTATTGATCATCTTAGAAGTTCTGGGATAGTCTCACAACTTACTCCCGCTGGAACCCCATAATGGAATGGTGTTTCTGAGAGGAGGAATCGAACTCTATTGGATATGGTTTGATCTATGATGAGTCAAACCGATCTTCCGCCATCCTTTTAGGGGTATGCTTTAGAAGCCGTCGCGTTCACACTTAACCGTGTTCCGTCCAAGGCAGTTGAAAAGACACCATATGAGATATGGAAAGGGAAGAGTCCCAATTTGTCTAACCTCAAGGTTTGGGGATGTGAAGTTTACGTTAAGCATCCGCCTAACAATAAACTATCTCCCAAATCCCTCAAGTGCTTATTGTTGGAGATTGTGCCCTAGGGCCAATCATTTTATAAATATGTTTTGAACATATTAATTAATTTATGGAGATAAATTAATGGTTATCATATTATTAGCGTGTTTACTATGATAACAATCCTTGATTAATTATATGATAAATAATCTAAAACTGTCCCTGGTCGATCATTCACGTGGGAGCGTAAATGAACCAAGACCAGCATGACCTCGGTGTATAGAGATACATGCACTAGATGCTTCTCGAGAGTCATGATGCAATTATGTAAGGGTTACAAGTTGCTGGACCGACCCGGAGAGTCCTGCATGGGTTTAGTCATAAGCGAGCCTCTCCTGTACACCTGTCACGATAGCCTTAGACCTGAGGTCTTGACTATTCCGGCATTGTAGTTGTCAAACTTTGGCCTAGTCCAACGTTACCCGTAGCAGGGTAGCCATACAGGCTAGGTACGGGTTTGGTTGATTACCGTGCAAAGGAATGTGGTTGACCAAGATGGGATTTTGTCCCTCATTTAAGATGAGAGATATTTAACTGGCGCCCTCGATGAGTCTGTCCAAGAAATGCGTGGCCACGCTGGGAATTGGGACTAACTCAGGAAATCGAGAAAGTTGTGGTTTGGATTTTGGATGACATTCCCGTGCCTGATCCATGACCAAAATATCGTGAGACAATAGGAATTATGACAAGGTGGTATTTAGGTTAAATCGTTAAAACGTTAAAGCGATAACTCCCGTGTTTTGGGTAGTTGTGATGGCTTGCTAGAGTCCGCTCACAACTTGTGAATCATAAAAATGATTTGCTGCCAACTTCACGTGAGGCCTGCTGGGTCACACATGAGCAGGATCAAGATGCTAATTTTTGGGACACGAATTAGGGTTAATTCGTGAGTCACTTAGGTGACACAATTTAGGACATAGTTAAATGTCTTAGGACATTAAATCTTGTCTTAAATAAATATCTATGATTGAGGTTTTAAATTTGTTGGACAAATTTAAATTTAAATTAATTGTTAAATAGTTTTACAATTAAAATATTAGTGAATAAATAAATTAAATAAGTTTCCTAAAAATTAGGGAATTATTGATTTATTAAATTCACTAAAATTGGGAAATAAAAGGATGAGGGTGGCGCCTCATTATCTTTGTTTTTATTAATAGAAATTGTTTTTATTAATTAAATAAAGATAAGATAAATATCTTTTGGAAAAGATATAGGATTTGAATTAAAAGATATTAAGGTAATTCTTTTATTCAAAATTGTTAGGAATTAGTTATAACTACCTAAGGAGTTTGGGTTGTTATAAAATTCCTCCAAAAACTCCATGAGAATTTCGCCTACCCCCTTTCTTGGGATGGAAGATTTGATCTTGCATTTTAGAGTTTGGGTCTAGGCTAAAGTCGATTTTTATATTTAATTATTAAAGTAATATTTAAATTATAAAATCAAAATCTCATGACTCATTCCAACCAATAGGATTTGAGCAAATCAAGATTTGATCTAAGATTTGATCTAGGATAATCAAATTCGAAATTGGGCCTTTATTTTTGAATTATAATATTAAGTTTAATATTATAAATCAAAAGATATTTTGAGATATCTAAAAGATATCCCATATCTTAGAGATATCCTAATTGGATTAGGATTCCCTAAAACTAGGAATGAGAACACTATAAATAGAGGCACTAGGCGCCTATCTCAGAGATAACTCACAACACAGATCAATTCTTGGTCAGACCAAGAATTTCGCCTAGAGCATCTATAGAGAGTGAAAAATCGCCTAGTCCTAATATTATGAGAGTGAGTCGATTTTCTTGAAGAAAGAGAATTGGACCTGCACCTGATAATATTAGTACTTCCCAATCAATCTTGATAATCAAGAACAGTTCTTGATTATTCAAGAATCATAGATAGAGTTCCCGTATTCACTTGGGAAGAAGTGAAGGAGGCTAGCACCTAGGCATCTGCCAAACTGCTCGTGTGGATTACTGGTAGAGGAAGGACACTCTGTGGACTTCTCAAATTCGCGAATACGATAAGTCACCGATCAAAACTAGGTAAACATCTTTTCTAATCTGGTATAAACATAGTTAGTGGATCCTGGAAGGAATCACAGAGTTAGCTTTTAGTTTTATCAAGTTTTTTTTTTTAATTTTCTCGCTGCGCTCCCTCTGTGATTACCCAACACTTATTTGTGGGATACCCCAAAGAAACGAGGGGGTATTATGTCTACTACCCAACTGACAACAAAGTGTTTGTAGTCAGAAGTGGATTCTTTCTAGAAAGGGATCTTGTTTCCAAAAGAAACAGTGGGAGTAAGATAGAGCATGAAGAAGTTCAAGTTCCACATGACACATCAGAGGCGCAGACGGAAACTTGAGAAGAGCCACAAGATGTTGTGGAAGCTCCTCTAGTGACACAAGAACCACGAAGGTCTGATAGAACACGTTTTCAGCCTGAGAGATATGGATTTCTGGTGACTGAAAACAAGGATGTGTTGCTCATGGAGCGTGGTGAGCCTACCACCTATCAAGAGGCCATCGTGGACCCCAACTCTGAGAAATGGGTTGAAGCCATGGAGGCTGAAATGCAATCTATGTACGACAACGAGGTATGGACCTTAGTCCCTCCACCCGAAAGGGTAAAACCCGTAGGGTGCAAGTGGGTTTTCAAAGAGAAAACAGACATGGATGGCAATGTCAACGTCTTCAAGGCGAGGCTAGTTGCGAAGGGATTTACTCAACGTCATGGCATTGACTATGACGAAACGTTTTCCCCTGTTGCAATGGCCAAATCCATTAGGATCCTCCTTGCCACAGCCGCATATTATGACTATGAGATATGGCAAATGGATGTCAAAACAGTGTTCCTTAATGGAAGGCTGCCCGAGGATGTGTACATGACAGAACCCGAGGGGTTTGTATGTCCAGAGGCACCAGACAAGATATGCAAGCTTCAAAGATTCATTTATGGATTGAAGCAAGCGTCTCGAAGTTGGTATCATCGTTTTGACGAAGTAGTCAAAGAGTTTTGGCTTCTTACAAAACCCTGATGAACCTTGTGTTTACAAGAAGGTTAGTGGGAGAAAAATTGTGTTCTTGGTGCTATATGTCGATAACATATTGCTCATTGGAAATGATATTCCAACCTTAGAGATTGTGAAATTTTGGTTTGAAAATCATTCTCAATGAAGGACTTAGGAGAAGCTGCCTATATTCTAGGCATCAAGATCTATAGAGATAGGTCTCGTAGGCTTCTTGGATTGATTCAGAGTACATACTTGGATAAGGTACAGAAGAGGTTCAGTATGCAAGATTCCAAGAAGAGATTCATACCAATGAATCATGGATTGACCCTGAGCAAGAAACAGTGTCCCAAGACACTTGTTGAGCGAGGGCGCATGAGTGGCATTCCTTATGCTTCGGCAATAGGATCCATAATGTATGCCATGCTGTGTACTCGACCCGATGTGTCTTTTGCCCTGAGCATGACGAGCCATTTCCAACAAGACCCTGGTGAGGATTATTAGACCGCCGTAGAAAACATCCTTAAGTACTTGAGAAGAACTAAGGATGAGTTCTTGGTGTACGGTGGAACTGATGAGGAGCAATGTCTAAAGGGTTACACAGACGCTAGTTTCCAAACCGACCAAGATGACTTTAAATCGCAGTCTGGAAACGTGTTTCTCCTGAACGGTGGCAGCGTGAGCTGGAAGAGTTCCAAGCAGAGCACAATTGCTGATTCTACAACCGAGTCCGAGTATATTGCAGCATCAGATGCAGTGAAGGAGGCTGTGTGGATTAAAAAGTTCGTTGCCGAGCTTGGTGTGGTTCCGACCATCTCTGATCCCATAACCTTGTTTTGTGACAATAGCGGGCCTATTGCACAAGCCAAGGAGCCACGGCACCACCAGAGGACCAAACATATACTCAGACGTTTTCACCTTGTCAGAGAGATGATTGACAGAGGTGATGTAAAGATATGCAAAGTAGCAGACGAGGATAAAGTTGCCGATCCTCTTACGAAGCCCCTAGCACGGGTCTTACATGAAAGCCATGTAATGTCAATGGAGATTAGACACATTAATGGATGTTCCTAGTGTAGGAACAGTTTGATTAATGATTGTACCTAGTGCAAGTGGAAGATAAATGTGCCCTAGGGCCAATCATTTTATGTAAATGTTTTGAACATTTTGATTGATTTATGGAAGATAAATCATGTTGTTATGGTATTATTAGCATGTTTACTATGATAGCGTCCTTGATTAATTATGAGATAATTAATCTAAATCCGTCCCTGGTCGATTATTCTCTTGGGAGCGAGAATGAACTAAGACCAGCATGACCTCGTGGGAGCGAGAATGAACTAGATGCTTTACGAGAGTCATGGTGCAATTATGTAAGGGGTTACAAGTTGCTGGACTGACCCGGAGAGTCCTGCATGGGTTTAGTCATTAGCTAGTCTATCCTGTACGCCTGTCACGATGCCTTAGACCTGAGGTCTTGACTATTCCGGCGTTGTAGCTGTCAGACTTTGGCCTAGTCTAACGTTGCCCGTAGCAGGGTAGCCATAAGGGCTAGGTACGGGTTTGGTTGATTGCAGTGCTGAGGAATGTGGTTGACCAAGATGGGATTTTGTCCCTCATATATATGAGAGATATCTAACTGGCGCCCTCGATGAGTCTGTCCAAGGAAAGAGTGGCCACTCAGGAAAATGGGACTAACTCAGGAAATCGAGAAAGTTTTGGTTTGGATTAAGAATGACTTTCCCGTGCCTTATCCAAAACCAAGATATCGTGTGACAATAGGGTCTATGACAAGGTGGTACTAAGGTTAAATCGGTCTTTTTGATAAAACGATAACTCACGTGTTTTGGGTAGTCGTGATGGCTTGCTAGAGTCCGCTCTCGACTTGTGAGTCATAGGGATGGATTGCTGCCAACTTCACGTGAGGCCTGCTGGGTCACACAAGAGCAGGATCTGGACACCGCTTAATGGGACACGAATTAGGGTTAATTCGTGAGTCACTCCGATGACACAATTTAAGACATAGCTAAATGTCTGGGACATAAAGTCTTGTCTTAAATAAAATCTACGGTTGAGATATTTAAATTTGTGGGACAAGTTTAAATATATTAATCGTTAAATAGTTAATTGGATTAATCTATTTACAATTATAATATTAGGGAATAATAAATTAGATAAGGTTCCTAAAAGTTAGGAGATTATTGATTTATTAAATTCACTAATATTGGACTTGAGGGTGGCGCCTCATTTATAGGATTTTAATTAATAGAATTGTTTTATTAATTAAAGTCATGAATTTGAAATTTAAGATTTGATCTAGATTTCAAAGATTCAAAATTTGAATTAAAGATATTAGGGTAATATTTTAATTCAAAAAATATGGAAGATAATAAGTTGGTTGTGACTTCCTAAGAGTTAGGAATGTTTTTGATTTATAAAATTCCAAAAGAAATTGGGGAGGATAGGCGCATTCTATGTGGGTCCAAGGAGGAAGATTTAATCTTGCAATTTGATTCTCAAAGATTGCAATTTGAATTCAATTAAGATATTAAGGTAATATTTTAATTAAGAATTCAAGTCCTAAAATTATAATATTATTGTAATCTTATAATTTTATAATTTGATAATCCTATAATTAGGGATTCCCTAATTATAATTATCAAAATTCCCCAACACTATAAAAAGGCCAAGGAATTCGACTTGGCAACCCTAATTTCACATTAGTGAAATTTTCCTTTCTTCTTTTGTGAGACAAGAGAGAAATTCGCCTAGCTCAAGACCTAGAGAGAGAAACTCCATCTTCTCCAAGAGTGTGAGAGAAATCGAGTTGTCCCATACCTAGGGTTTTTGAGAGAGAAAACAAGAAGGTGTTCTTGTTTATTGCGCCACCATCCTTTTAAACTTCAAGAATTGTTCTTGAATTTTGAGAGCCGTAGATTGAGTTCCCTTGTTCTTTTGTAGAAAAGAACAGAAGGCTAGCACCTTGGTGCCATCAAACTGCTCGTGTGGATTACTGGCAGAGGAAGGACTCTTCGTGTGGACTTCTCAGTTGCACCATTCAACCGGACCGATTGAAAGCTTGAGGTATAACTTTTTCCTTCACCGGTTTAAATTCATCTAGCGGATCCGTAGGGAAATCATTGAATGGCGATTTTAATTGTTCTGGCGTTTTAATTTTAATTTTTAATTCTCACTTCCGCTGCGCCGCCTTGATGATTTCCCAACACTTCACAATTCCCCCAAACCTAAACCTTTTAGGGTTTTAGTCGAATTCTCTCTCTTTCCTTTTACTCACACAAAATCGCCCCAAACCCTAAACCCTTTAGGTTAAGTCGAATTTTGCACACAAGATGAGTGAGTTGAACTATTCTCCTCTCTCCCTAGGTTGGACGAAATTTTTAGTCACACTAAAATATATATCTCCCTTAGTCTACTTGTGTGAGCATATACATATACAAATATTTATTCATTCCTAAAATTAGGGAATTACTAATCTAATTAGTGAATCCCTAAAATCTTGAATATAATAATTAAATATTATAATTTAGGGAATCCTTAAATCTTGATTTATAATATTACATTAATATTATAATTCAAAATTCAATAGGCAATTCAAATTCAAATTTCAAGATCAAATCTTGAAACCAAATCTTGATTGCTCAAACCCTATTGGTTGGAATGAGTCATGAGGAATTGATTTTATAATTAAAATATTACCTTAATATCTTTAAACCCTAAAATCGACTTGCACGTTAAAATTCAAAATGCAAGATCAAATATTGCACTCCAAGAATTGAAACCATGCGCCATCCTCAAGCATATATATATATATATATTAAAATTTAATAATTAAAGAAAACAACCCTAACTCTTAGGTAGTTATAACCAACTTATTAATTCCCAACAATATTGAATTAAAATATTACCTTAATATCTTTAATTCAAACTTCAATCTTCAAATCAAAATCAAATCTTGAATTCAAATTCAAATCTTGAATCTAATTAATAAAACATTTTTATTTACTAAAATCAAGAGGTATGAGGCGCCACCCTCACTCCTTGTTATCCCAACATTAGAGAATTTAATAAATCAATAATCCCCTAACTTTTATGAGGCTTATCCAATTCACTATTCCCTAATATTTAATACAAGAATCTAATCGTAAATAGATTAATCAAATTAACTATTTAACAATTAATATATATTTAAACATGTCTGAAAAATTTAAATATCATAAACGTAGATCTTATTTAAGACAAGACTTCATGTCCTAAGACATTCAACTATGTCTTAAATCGTGTCACTAAAGTGACTCACGAATTAACCCTAAATCGTGTCCCATTTATGGCATCTTGATCCTGCTCGTGTGTGACCCAGCATGCCTCACGTGAAGTTGGCAGCAAGCCATCTCTATGACTCACAAGTCGAGAGCGGACTCTAGCAAGCCATCACGACTACCCAAAACACGTGAGTTTATCACTTTAACGCTAAACGACTTAACCTTAGAACCACCGTGTCATAATCCCGATTGTCACACTGATATTTTGGTCATGGATAAGGCACGGGAAAGTCATCCTTAATCCAAACCATAACTTTCTCAATTCCTTGAGTTAGTCCCATTTCCCTGTGTGGCCGCACATTCCTTGGACAGACTCATCGAGGGGCACAGTTACATATCTCTCAACTTAATGAGGGACAAAATTCCTTCTTGGTCAACCACATTCCTCAGCACGGTAAACAACCAAACCCGTACCTAGCCTGTATGGCTACCCTGCTATGGGCAACGTTGGACTACGCCAAAGTTCGACATCTACAACGCCGGAATAGTCAAGACCTCAGGTCTAAGGGCATCGTGACAGGTGTACATGAGAGGCTAGCTCATGACTAAATCCCATGCAGGACTCTCCGGGTCGGTCCAGCAACTTTTAACCCCTTACATAATTGCACCATGACTCTCGTAAAGCATCTAGTGCATGTATCTCTATACACCGAGGTCATGCTAGTCCTGGTTCATTCTCGCTCCCACGAGAACAATCGACCAAGGACAGTTTTAGATTAATTATCGCATAATTAATCAAGGACGCTATCATAGTAAACATGCTAATAATATGATAACAACATAATTTATCATCTATAAATTAATCAATATGTTCAAAACATACACATAAAATGATTGGCCCTAGGGCACAATCTCCATCACTTCCGCCATCCTTTTGGGGGCATGCTATAGAAATCGCTGGTTTCACACTTAACCATGTTCTGTCTAAGGTAGTTGAGAAGGAACCATATGAGATATGGGCTGGGAAGAAGCCTGGATTGTCTTACCTCAAGGTTTGGGGATGTGAAGTTTATGTTAAGCAACAGCCTAACGATAAACTGTCTCCCAAATCCCTAAAGTGTTTATTTGTGGGATACCCCAAGGAAATAAGGGGGTATTATGTCTACTACCCATCTGACAACAAAGTGTTTGTAGTCAGAAATGGATTCTTTCTAGAAAAGGATTTTGTCTCCAAAAGAGACAGTTGGAGTAAGATAGATCTTGAAGAGGTTCAAGATCCACAAGACACTCTAGAGGCGCAGAGAGAAACTAGAGAAGAGCCACAAGACATTTTGGAAGCTCCTCTAGTGGCACAAGGACCACGAAGGTCTGATAGAACACGTTCTGAACCTCAAAGATATGGATTTTTGATGACTGAGAACAAGGATGTGTTGCTCATGGAGCATGGTGAGCCTACCACCTATCAAGAAGCTATAGTGGATCCCAACTCTGACAAATGGGTTGAAGCCATGAAGGCAGAGATGCAATCCATGTACGACAATAAGGTGTGGACCTTAGTTGATCCACCTGAAGGTGTAAAAGCCGTAGGGTACAAGTGGGTTTTCAAAGAGAAAACCGACATGGATGGCTACGTTAATGTCTTTAAGGCCAGGCTAGTTGCAAGGGTTTACTCACTGTCATGTTATTGACTATGATGAAACGTTTTCCCCAGTTGCAATGGCCAAGTCCATTAGGATCCTCCTTGCCATATCCGCATATTATGACTATGAGATATGACAAATGGATGTCAAAACAACATTCCTTAATGGAAGGCTGCCCGAGGATGTGTACATGACACAACCTAACGGTTTGTATGTCCAGAGGAACTAGAGAAGGTGTGCAAGCTTCAGAGATCCATTTATGGAATGAAGCAAGCATCACAGAGTTGGAATCATCGTTTTGATGAGGTAGTCAAAGAGTTTGGCTTCTTACAAAACCCTGATGAGCCTTGTGTTTACAAGAAGGTTAGTGGGAGCACGATTGTGTTCTTGGTGCTTTATGTCGATGACATATTGCTCATTGGAAATGATGTTACTACCTTGGAGATTGTGAAATCTTGGTTGGGAAAATCATTCTCAATGAAGGACTTAGAAGAAGCTACCTATATTCTAGGCATCAAGATCTATAAAGATAGATCTCGAAGGCTTCTTGGATTAAGTCAAAGTACATACTGGGATAAGGTACTGAAACGGTTTAGTATACAAGATTCCAAGAAGGGATTCATACCGATGAATCATGGTTTAGTCCTGAGCAAGAATCCGTGTCCCAAGACACTTTATGAGCGAGGGCGCATGAGTGGCATCCCTTATGCTTTGGCCATAGGATCCATCATGTATGCCATGCTATGTACTCGACCCGATGTGTCGTTTGCCCTGAGTATGACGAGCCGGTTCCAACAAGACCCTGGTGAGGATCATTGGACCGCTGTCAAAAACATCCTTAAGTACTTGAGAACAGGCTTATCAAAACCGGACCGGACCGGCCGGTCCGACCGTTTGGACCGCGACTCGGTCCCCGGTCCAGTTCGAGTTGAAGCACAAACCGTTTGTGCAGAGAACCGACGAAGAACCGGGCGAACCGGGCTTGAACCGCCAAAACCGGTAAGAACCGGCGGTTCGAGGCGTTCAGCCGGTTGAGCAATTTTTTTTTGTTTTTTGCCTTCACTTGCCCAAAACGACGTCGTTTTGGATCTGAATTTAAAAAAAAAAATCGGTTTAGACTTTAGGGTTTGTTTAGGCCGCTGAATTCCTTCTTCTTCTTCATTTTGAACAGCCGCTGCGATTTCCTTTCCAGTCCCACTTCTTCTTCTTCTCTCAATTTCAATTTCCTCCTCAATCGGTTTAGTGTTCGTCGTCGTTTGGGTTCGCCGTCATCTCACTCTTCGTCGTCGTCTCAGTCTTCGCCGTCGTGTCACTCTTCGCCATCGTCTTCTCGTCGCTGCGTCGTTCGTCTCCTCTTCGCCGCAGGTATTTGGGATCTTCTTTGTATTACTGGCTGTGCATTCGTTTTGATGGTTGTGTTTGGACTTTTATTATAATTTTTTTTTTCCTTTTTTTCTGATCCGTGGGTGTGTTTGGACTTTGGAGTATTCATATGTATGTGATTATGTGATTTACTGGGTATTTGTTTGTGTAATGAGCTTTTTTCTGATCCGTGGGTGTGTTTGGTCTTTGGAGTATTCATATGTATGTGTATGTGATTATGTGATTTACTGGGTATTTTTTTGATTTACTTTCTGAATTTGGACTAGCTAATTTATTATTGTGGTTGTCTGATTTAATAGTGTTATTATGTGATTTACTAATTTGTAGTGCTACTAATTTGTTCAACTAATTAGATGTTCAATGCAAATATTTGATTGACTTTCTGAATTTGGAGAATTAACTAATTTAGTATTACTTGCATTTGTAAATGGTTTATGATTATTGATGAAACTATAAATGATTAGGGTGTCTACCATGGATGCTCAAGGTCAAGGAGATAGTTCTGCCACAGCTAATCCAACACCTAATAGTGCTACTACAGAATCATCCCAAAAACAAACTACAGAAGCAGAACCCTCTTCAGGACTTCGTGGAAAGACTGATCCTGGATGGGAGCATTTTGCTCTAAAAAAGGAAGGAAAAACTAATGTTTATACTTGTCTCCATTGTTTGTGCTCTTATAGAGGAGGGGGTATAAACAGAATGAAGCAACATTTGGCTGGTGTAACAGGGAATATTGCTTCTTGTAAAAAAGTTTCTCATGATGTTCGACATAAAATGCTAGAGTCATTGAACGAAGTGAGACAAAAGAAGCCAGATACAATTCTTGATGAAGTATACAATGGTGGTGGAGAAGTTGAGCAAGATGTTCAAGAAATTGAAACTTCATCTCAATCGAGAACAATATTGGGGAAGAGAAAATGTAATGCTCTTCAGAGTTATTTTTCTCCAAGAACAACTCCTGGCTCCCAACCATCTTTGAAGAGTGTCTTACGTGGTAAAGAAGCACATCACAAAGCTAAGAAAGAACTTGCTAGATGGTGGTACAATTCTTGTATTGCATTTAATGCTTGTCAGACACCTTACTTTCAAGAAACTTTGGAAGCAGTTGCTGCCGTTGGGCCTGGGTTTAAAGCTCCAACTTTTCATGAATTGAGAGTTAATTTGTTGGGAGATGTTAAGAAGGATTGTGAGTTACTTGTTGAATCACAACGAAAAGAGTGGGCTGCAACTTGGTGTACAATCATGGCTGATGGTTGGACTGATCAAAGACAAAGGACTTTAATAAACTTTTTAGTTTATTGTCCTACAGGTTTAACATTTGTGAAATCTGTTGATGCCTCCGATGTGGTAAAAGATGCGAAAAACTTATTTAATTTGTTTAGTGAAGTTATTGAGTGGGTTGGATCTGATAATGTTGTTCATGTAGTCACTGATAATGCAGCTAATTATGTAGCAGCTGGTAAGATGATACATGAAAAGTATGAGCATATTTTCTGGTCACCATGTGCTGCACATTGTATAAATCTTCTCTTGAAGGATATTGGGAGTATGCCTCATGTGGCGGACCTTGCATCAAAGGCTTCCAAGATAACTGTTTTTGTGTACAACCATATGGTCTTCCTCTCGTGGCTTCGGAAAAGGAAAGATTGGAAGGAAATTGTGCATCCAGGACCCACTCGGTTTGCTACCACTTTCATTACATTGAAAAGCCTTTGTGATCATAAGCAAGATTTGCAAGCATTGGTTATAGACAAGCACTTCACTAATCACAAGTTAGCAAAGACAGCGGTCGGTAAAGTTGTTAGTGCTATTATAATGGACAATAAGTTTTGGAATGATTGTCTAGTTATGTTCAAAGTTGCAGCTCCTATTATCCGTTTGCTAAGAATTGTTGATTCACATTAAAGGCCTTCTATGGGCTATGTTAATGAAGGTATGCGAAGGATAAAGAAATCAATTAAGGAGTTGTATAAAAGGAAGAAGCACTTGTACAAGCCTTACACAAACATCATTAATGCTCGATGGGATAAGCATTTGAAGCGTGAACTTCATGCATCAGCATATTTTTTGAATCCCGCTTTGATCTATGATGAAAACTTTAAAGACAAGAGTAGCATCTCGGAATCACTAGTTGATGTGTTAGAGGTTAAATCCATTTTCCCTAACCTATCAAGAGGCCTTAAAGAGATGACTATATATCAGGAGCACAAAGGAAGTTTTAGTGGACCAAGTGCTTTTGAGGTGGCAAAGACAACTCAACCTGGTAAGTACTAATATTGATATTCAAATTTTATTTAATTGAGTTATGAACTTATGATTGATTATTGACTTATTGTTTGATTGAATAATTATGTAGATATATGGTGGAAAATATTTGGAGGTAGTGCTCCAAGATTGCAAAAGTTGGCAATTCGTCTTCTTAGCCAAACATCATCATCTTCGGGATGTGAACGAAATTGGAGTCTTTTTGATCGTATTCATACAAAGTGGAGGAATCCACTTGAACATCAAAGGCTATGTGATCATGTTTTTGTTACTTATAATCTGCGGTTGAGGAATAGGTATGTAAATATTTGTTATTGAATCTTAAATGACTTCAACATTATTGTTATTAAATGTTTGTATGAACTCTTATTGTTTTATTTAGGGTAAAAGACAAGCTGAAATCTTATGATCCTATTGATTATGAGTGTCTTGACCAAGTTGATATTTGGATCAATGAGGAGGCTCCTCTGAGTTGAATGATGAGGATCTTAACATTGGGAATGTGATTTATGATCCTGATCATGCAACTCCAATAATTGAAGAAGTTCAACTAGCAACAGTTGATGAAGGTTAATATTTTATAAACTTTGAGTATTATGCAAAAGTTTTGAGATTTTAAAAATTATATTTAGGGAAATTTATTCTTGATTTATCTTGTTATTTAATTAGGTGGTGAAGATGAACAACCAATATTGGAGCTTTTTGGTAGTGGAGCTCATCCTGCTGAAGATAGTGATGATGAAGTTGATGTTGATGCCGTTAATGAAAATGATTGTTATTAAATTTGACTATGTTTTTGCTAGTTTATGAAACTTGGCTTGATGACATTGTTGGTTTATTATGGTTTATTAAATTTCCCTCTTGTGTTTGTTTGATTATGTTTAGTAATTTTTTATTTTGTTGGTCAATTATTTAGTAATATATTATTTATTAATTTATTTATTTAATGAACGGTCCGACCCCGGTTGAACTCCGGTTGGACCAATGAACCTTGAACCCCTCCCTCGGCCGGTTCAATGTCCGGTCCGATTCTAATAACCTTGCTTGAGAAGGACTAAGGATGAATTCTTGGTTTATGGTGGAACTGATGAAGAGCTATGTGTAATTGGTTACACAGATGCCAGTTTCCAAACCGACCAAGATGATTTTAAATCGCAGTCTGGATACGTGTTTCTCCTGAACGGTGGCAGCGTTAGTTGGAAAGGTTCCAAGCAGAGCACGATTGCTGATTCTACAACGTAGTGTTGGTCACGTGGAGACGCGGACCGAAAAACTAGTGTTTGAGGAATGCTTGGTGGTCACCCTGTTGAGACAGGAAAGGCACCAGGTGGGACTGGGTCCCCACTGATTTTCCAACAGTGGTATATACTCAAACGTTATCACCGAGATGGTTGATAGAGGTGATGTCAAAATATGTAAAGTAGCAAGCGAGGATAATGTTGTCGATCCTCTTACGAAACCTCTTGCACGGGTCATACATGAACGCCATGCAACGTCAATGGAGATTAGACACATTGATGTATGAACCTAGTGTAGGAACAGTTTGATTAATGATTGTACCTAGTGCAAGTGGGAGTTTGATGGAGATTGTGCCCTAGGGCCAATCATTTAATATGTTCGAACATATTATTTGATTAATTTATGGACGATAAATTATGTCATTATCATATTATTAGCATGTTTACTGTGATAACAGTCCTTGATTAATTATGTGATAATTAGTCTAAACTGTCCCTGGTCGATTATTCTCGTGGGAACGTGAATGAACCATGTGTTGGAGATTGTGCCCTAGGGCCAATCGTTTTATGTTAAATATGTTATGAACATATTATTAATTTATGGAAGATAAATTAATGTGTTCTCATATTATTAGCATGTTTACTATGATGACATCCATTATTAATTATGAGATAATTAATCTAAAATTGTCCCTGGTCGATTATTTTTGTGGGAACAAAAATGAACTAAGACTAGCATGACCTCGGTGCATGAGATGCACGCACTAGATGCTGGGACGAGAGTCATGGTGCAATTACGTAAGGTGGTTACGAATTGCTGGACTGACCCGGAGAGTCCTGCAAGGGTTTAGTCATCAGCTTGTCTCTCCTAGTACGCCTGTAGCGATGCCTTTGACCTGAGGTCAATGACTATTCCGGCGTTGCAGTTGTCAGTCTTTGGCTTAGTCTAACGCTGCCCGTAACAGGGTAGTTATACGGGCTGAGTACGGGACTGGTTGATTGCATTGCTGTGGAATGTGGATTGACCAAAATGGGATTTTGTCCCTCATTAGATGAGAGATATCTAACTGGCGCCTTCGATGAGTCTGTCCAGGAAAATGCGTGGCCACGCTGGGATTTGGGACTTACTCAAGGAATCGAGAAAGTTGTGGTTTGGATTATGGATGACATTCCTGTGCCTAGTCCATGACCGAGATATCCTAGGACAATCGGATCTCTGACAAGGAGGTACTGAGGTTAAGTCGTTTTTGGTTACAAACGATAACTCACGTATTTTGGGTAGTTGTGATGGCTTGCTAGAGTCCGCTCACGACTTGTAGGTCATGGGGATGCCCTGCTGCCAACTTCACGTTGATGGAGATTGTGCCCTAGGGCCAATCATCCTATAGATATGTTGAGAACATATCAATTAATTTATGGAGATAAATTAATGGTTATCATATTATTAGCATGTTTACTATGATAACAGTCCATGATTAATTATGAGATAGTTAATCTAAACTGTCCCTGGTCGCTCATTCGAGTGGGAACTTGAATTGAACCAAGACCAGCATGACCTCGGTGCATGGAGATGCACGCACTAGATGCTGGGACGAGAGTCATGGTGCAATTATGTAAGGGTTACAAATTGCTGGACCGACCCGGAGAGTTCTGCATGGGTTCAGTCATTAGCTAGTCTCTCCTGTACAATCTGACATGATGCCCTTAGACCTGAGGTCTTGACTATTCCGGCATTACAGTTGTTAAACTTTGGCTTAGTCTAACGTTACTCGTAACAGGGTAGCCATAAGGGCTGAGTACGGGTTTGGTTGATTGTCGTGCTGAGG
>QANZ01009649.1:5361-33676 GCA_003254925.1 Chamaecrista fasciculata
AAATATTCAAATGTTTTATTAATTAAGACGGCTCTCCGGGATGGCTTTTGTATAATATAATCTTGTGTTGATGCATTGGATTTGGTTCTATTCTCCCTTTTAAAGATAAGCATAATTGCGATCTACGTTTTATTTACTAAACCAGAGGGGAATAATCTGACAGCAGAGAGGCTTAATTAGCACATACACCGATTATATATATCAAGTACCAATAAATCTTGCCTTTGTTTTCCCCTTAATTAGAAAAGGTTTCATGAAAAAAAGGGATAAGCAATTGCAAGAATATATATATATATATATATATATATCAATGCAACTTTTCAAAGGTGAATAATGAATGTCCATGGATCACTCATGAAATGATAGGTGTTAAGACAAGCTAATTGTAATGAGTGTTTACATATTATCTGCTCAATGTTTGTATAGCTGTATAGGACACGTGTTAGCACAACATTTCTCATTCTCTCTCTCTGTAACAAACTCTGTCGTGTAGTGTCTATATATTCATCACAGCAGGACCTAATTGGGTACCTCGAATTCCATTCATTCCCTTTTACCCTATTTTTCTAATTTGGTATTAGAGAAATGTCTAGTGATTCAGCCGCCACCTCTGTTCCCCGTGAGGAAGCTGCCGGCTCCATTCACAAAACCTATCCTATCTTCAGCTCGTCAAGTCAAGCTTCTTCTGTCAAGCTAGACAGAAACAATTTTCTCTTCTGGGAATCTGTGGTGCTGCCCATTATCGAAGGTAACCAACTCGAATCTCACATTGATGGTTCTACTTCACCCCATGCTCCCATGATTTCTTCAGGCACTAGTCTCGTCCCTAACCTGGCATACAAGGAGTGGTATGCTGTTGATCGTGCCTTGGTGGGGGTGGTTGCGTCAGTCAATGACGCAGGACATCGGCACTCATCTGATGAACCACAAAACAACTTATGACCTCTGGACTGCTGCTCGAACGCTCACTTGCTCTGCTTTCAAGTCCCGCGTCATGGTACTCAAGGCGGCACTACATCAGTCCCACAAAAATGCTCTCAAGATGGATGAGTATTTAGGGAAAATGAAGAATCTTGCCGATCAATTAGCTTTGGCTGAGGCACCTATCTCCACTCAAGATCTCATCATTCACACTCTCACCGGTCTCGACACCGATTACACTCCGGTAGTGGTCAAACTCATCGACCAACCAGATCTCTCATGGGTTGAGCTTCAATCTTCTCTCTTGGCTTTTGAAAGTCGTCTCGAGCAGCTGAATACCTTCTCCAATCTCACCATTCAACCTGCTGCAAACGTCGTTCATCCTCCTGCTTGTGCTATTTCTCATTCTAATGTTGATACTCATTCTGTTGACTCTGTTCGAGACTCTGTTTTTTCTGGGTATGACAGAGGTTCATGGCGCGGCAGTAATCTTCGTGGTTCTCGCGGCCGCCGTTCTCGTGGTCGTCGTGGTGGTTACTCTGGTGGTAGTAGACCTTATTGCAATCTCTATGAGCGCCCCGGTCACACTGTGGCCAACTGTTATCATCGTTTTGATCCTTCATTTAATCCACCAACTCATGGGTCACATTACTCTCGTCCTCCTCAAGCTTTCTATGCTACTCCACACACTGTGAATGATCCTAACTGGTACATGGATAGTGGAGCTTCGTTTCACGTAACCCCTCATGCTGAACATCTTGACACTTATACCACTTCAGGTAATTCTCATCTTTTCACTTGTACGGGAGAGTCTACACACATAGTTGGGTCTGGTTTTACCTCTTTTCCTACTTCACATTGTTCTATTTTATCTCTTAAAGATGTGCTTGTAGTTCCCAATGCCACTAAGAAATTATTGAGTGTTCACAAACTCACTAAGGATAATAATGTTGATGTTTTCTTTTCTGATGATACTTGTGTGGTGAAGGACAAGACGACAGGGCGTCCTCTAGCTCAAGGAGTGTCAAGGCAAGGCCTTTATCGGATGAATGAGCCTATTCAAGTTCATATGGCAGCTGTGCGGCAGAAGGATGATGATGAATTACATACATGACATTGCAAATTAGGACACCCAGGTGTAAAATTCTTAGACAAGTATTGAATAATTGTAATGTTCATGTACAGTACACTAAATCTGTTTGTGAGGCTTGCCAATATGGGAAATCTAAGAAAATTCCTTTTATGCATTATGTTTCTCGTGCTTCTCAACCACTTGAGTTGGTTCATACTGATATATGGGGACCCTCTCCTCTTCAATCCATGAATGGTCATCGGTTTTATATTCATTTTCTTGACGATTTTAGTAGATATACTTGGTTCTTGACAATGGTGCTGAGTTTAAACCATTCTTACCTATTACTAATGCTGCTGGAATTGAAATGAGGTTTACTTGTCCCTACACTTTCGTGCAAAATGGAAGGGCTGAGAGAAAACATAAAAATATTGTGGAAATGGGTCTCACTTTATTAGCTCAAGCACACTTACCTTTATGCTATTGGGTAGATGCTTTTCAGACTGCTGTGTACCTTATTCATAGGACACCAACTCCCATTTTGAATAATTCATCTCCTCTACAAGTTTTATTCAAGACAGAACCAAATTATCTTGAGCTTCAACCTTTTGGATGTGCTTGTTATCCTTGCTTAAAGCCATACAACACTCACAAATTTCAATTCCATAGTCAAAAGTGTGTCTATCTTGGTCCAGCATCACAACAAAAAGGCTTTAAGTGTTTAAGTGCATCAGGTCGAATCTATGTTTCACGCCATGTTGTATTTGATTCATCTGTGTTCCCTTGTGCTTTGGGATTTCTCAATCGGACAGCTTCTTCTGCTGCAAATGATTGTATTGTTCCATTTATCATGCCTAATGTTGACAAACTACGGGCTTCAAGCCCAGTTTCTATGGTCCATGGTGATTCCAATAGTAATGGGCCACACTTGTTGAATAATGCTAGTGGGCACACTTCACCAAACTTGTCACACAGCAGCTTTCCTCCACGACATCAGCTTGATAGTGAGGCCCCTCCGCTCACTAATTCAAGTTGGCCTAATTCAATTGAGCCCATAATTGAACAATCACATTTGGATGCCACCAAACCTAGCTCTTCTGATGACCTCCCTAATACCCATCCATGACTACACAGGCTAAAGCCTCGTTATCTCTTTATTGGGTTATTAAAACATGAAGATGATGATCACTTGACTAAAGCTGCTGAACCATACTATGTTTCTCATGCTCTGAAGGTTCCTCACTGGAAGCAGGCAATGATTGATGAGTATAATGCTTTGATGCGCAATGGTACTTGGCATTTGGTTCCTCCCACTACAGCACAAAAAGTTGTTGATTGTAAGTGGGTTTTTAAGACTAAGTTTAAGGCCGATGGAAATATTTTAAAGCACAAAGCCCAACTTGTTGCGAAGGGATTTCAACAATCTCCGGGAATTGACTTTGGTGAAACATTCAGTCCCGTTGTCAAACCTACAACCATCAGAACTGTCCTAACTGTTGCAGCCACAAAGAAATGGGAAGTGAGGCAATTAGACGTGAATAATGCATTCTTAAAAGGAGTCCTTCATGAGAATGTTTTTATGAAACAACCTGAAGGTTTTGTTGATTCAAGGCATCCAAGTCATGTGTGCAAGTTAGTCAAGGCTCTATATGGTCTCTGACAAGCGCCTCGAGCCTGGTTTGATCGGTCGGTTGAAGGATACTTTACTGTCATGGGGTTTCAAGAATGCACAGAGTGATGTCTCATTATTCTATCTTCGCACTGCAAAGCTGTCAGTTTTTGTTCTCGTATATGTAGATGACATCCTCCTCACCGGTAGTGATTCAAATTATTTACCTGAGTTTGTTCAGAAACTGAATTCCTTGTTTGCTCTCAAGGATCTTGGACCAATATATTACTTTCTTAGCATTGAAATTCATAGAGGACAAGCTGGTTTTCACTTGAGTCAAGCCAAATACACACTTGATCTTCTTAAAAGGTTTCAAATGTTTGATTGTGCTCCTGTTGATACCCCTATGGTTACAGGTCACTCATTCTCTGCTAGCGAAGGAACTCCCATGGCTGATCCTACTCTTTATCGAAGAGCTATTGGCTCACTTTAATACCTGATCACTACTCGTCCTGACATCGCTTTTGCAGTTAACAAGCTCAGTCAATTTCTCTCTTGTCCCACTGATGTCCATTTTCAAGGTGTTAAACGGATTTTGCATTACTTAAAAGGATCATATTTGCTTGGGTTATTGCTAAAGCCTCTCAACTCGCCTCAGTTGACTGTTTTTATGGATGCAGACTGGGCAACCGACGTGGATGATCGGAAGTCTATGGCTAGAATTTGTAAGTTTCTTGGTGATAACTTGATCTCTTGGTCTGCACGCAAACAACGGGTTGTTTCCCGATCAAGCACTGAGTTCGAGTATCGTGCCTTGGCCGACGGAGCTGCTAAAATTAAGTGGCTGACTTCTTTACTTTCTGAGCTTGGTTTCTCTTTACAGCAGCCTAATGTCATGTGGTGTCACAATCTGAGTGCAAAATCTCTCGCCAGCAACCCTGTGCAACACGCTCGAACACATCGAAATTGATTTGTATTTTATTCGTAATTTGTTGCTTGAGGGTAGTATAATCATCAATCACATTGCTTCTCATAATCAAGTTGCTGATAGTTTGACAAAGGCTTTGACTGCAGATCGGTTTCTTCAACATCGTGACAAACTTGGCTTGGTAACTCCACTGCCTCGTTTGAGGGGGCATGTTAAGACAAGCTAATTGTAATTAGTGTTTACATATTATCTGCTCAATGTTTGTATAGTTGTATAGGACACGTGTTAGCACAGCATTTCTCATTCTCTCTCTGTAACAAACTCTGTCGTGTAGTGTCTATATATTCATCACAGCAGGACCTAATTGGGTACCTCGAATTCCATTCATTCCCTTTTACCCTATTTTTCTAACTATAGGAATCTAGATTGCCCTCTTAACTTGTTTGATCTGCTAGCTATGCTTTAACCCACAAATGAATAGAAACCAATTCACAATATAATGTATCTGCATAATAATATTCTCACGGAAATCATTAATCTTTTTTCCCTATTCCATATATATATACTGTGCTATTCTTTCTTATCATGGAATTGAAAAGTCAGGAGTGCATATAGCTAGCATACAAGAATATTGGTACAAATCGTAGTCGTAGAAAACAGAAAAAGTAGACAAAGTGGAGGATGCTCACATGCGATCGATGACAATCTGATTCTAGTATTTGTGTATTATATTTATATATGTCATGATGTATAAAACGAATCAGTGCTATAAGCACTAAGTAGTAACAGTTGGGGATCATGTGAGAGAAAAAAGAAATTAGATACGCTTAAGATACAATTCCTGTTCTAGTTTTGACCACTTATATACCAAAAACAAAAGAGCAAAGAGAATCTGTAATACAGTCACCTTCCACTTTCGCTCTTTATAGCCCTAGACTTGGCCAAATAATTGTACCCTTGCTATTTATCCAACTTAATCTTATTGTTGTACTGGAATTGCAAATTAAAAATCTTAGAATATGTTCTGATTAGTTAATATGCCGAAAGCAGTGCTAAGATGAAAAGATCTGAAGAGAGTCGTGTGGTACCATTTAAATAGCATCAACGAGAAGGTCTTTATTTTTGTCACTTGTTGATGAAGTCAATGTTTTATCCGATAAGTTCTCCTAAGCCCAATGGGCCTACCTTTAAAGTTGCATTTGTTAAACTTAGGCTTTGCCCATATTAATGAGTAAAGATATTGTCAAATGTTGAGAAAAAAAATGAGGATTCAAATCTAACTATTTAAGCGTTTTTATCATTTTTGAGCTTTGACCTAAGATAAGGATTCCACAAAAAATGGGGTAATAAAAAAGATTTTAAAGAAAGATAACGTTTTATCATTACAAAGGGCTGTTAAGCCTTTAGAATTGATGCAAGAAAGCGTAAATACAAGTTAGTAAAAAAAAACTATTGATGAATTTGTAATCATAATTCTCAAAACATCATTATGTTACTACTCGCAATAGGCTAATTTTTTTGAAGATTGTCTCCCTATAAATTAACTTTTTTTACAACGACGGCATGTCAAATCAATACATGCAATTTTTATTTCTATAAAAAGATGCACTTAAGAATCAAATCAAAGCTCATATTCAGAAGATATCCATCCTGCCTTGTTAATAAATTTTAGTTTTAGGGAAAAAAAATCATATCTATAATTTCTAAAATAAGTACATGCAGACTCACAATTATCATGTTGCACTCAACCAGAGTGGTTAAAGTTATGCTTAGAAAATATAATTTTTTTTTGAAAAATAACAAGATGAAGAAAATATCAGTTTCTTACTGATATTTTGTCCTCCACAATTTACTTCACCCACAATGCATGCAATTCTCTACAGGAAGAAATGAACCTGAAAAATTCCCGATCCAAGAAATGAATGGTACATTGAAATTAAATTATGTGGTGTGGTGAGTACTATTCCCACCCAATGGTGGAGCCATAGGAATATGCAAAGACAGTCTTTTGAGTAATTTGTTAATAATTCATTCAGTTCACAAAGGTCGAAGCCATTTCTATCCAACCCAGTTTCACCTTGTAACTAGGTACATCTACATGGAAGTTGGAACCCACACTAAATTAACTGTCTCCAATACATAATGCATTGCATGTTAAGATCACATGCATATCACATGACCAATGTAGCTTCCCTAACAAAACCAATACCTCAAATAATGAGTTAACACACAATTTTGATGCATGCATCCATTTAAGGACATGTAGATAAATAGAAGAAACAAGATGATACGAAGGGAATCAAAGAATATATCAATTGAATTTCCAAAAAAAAACAAAAGGGGCTAATGTGGCCATGTACAAAACACCACCTCTAGGGTTATACTCTACTCCATGAGGTGGAATTTTAAAAGTAAACACCAAAATAAAAGGAAAATTGTCAAGAGTCTCAGACGGCTAAGAATTAAGATATTCTAATCCCAATTCCCAACCATCTCTCCAAGGAGGGTAAAAACTAAAAAATAAAAAGAGATGAATTTTATTACTTTTTTTCTTTTTTTACTGGGGTTGAGTTCAATTGAGGCTCTTACCGGGCCTTTGGTATGAACAAGGAGGCCCAATAAGGCCCTAAGAGAGAAAAACTTCAACGGTTGAATTTTTGATAGTGAGGCAAACAGGACACGCTCTGAAATGCGCGTCGCATTCCGTGCAAATGCATAAGTGCCGACACGGCAATACAACCACCGTCGCCGGACGTTTCCCACAGCCTCTGCATTTTGGTCCCGCCGCCGCAGACGACGGCGCCACCACTCTCTCCGGGTCAATATACGCTGACTCGGCGTCTTCCGCTTGCCCTTCTACACCTCCTCCGTCATCCGCCGCCGCGAAACAACAACCTTTGTCGCCGCCTGTCATGATTGCCTGGTGCAGTTGCGCTTGAAGGGAAGCCGCCGTTGCCTCTTGCGCTTTCGCCTTGGCCTGCCAAACCTGCGCCTCCACGCTAAGTTGTGCCGCGCGTGCTTCTAATTCGGCGTTCCTTCGCGCTGCTTTTTCGACCTCAGCCTCTTTCTCTCTCAACCTTCGGGAAACTGATTCTTCCGCCGCGCTTAGTAGAGCTCCGTAATGTCTCTGTCTTTTCTCTGCTAATGTTCTTCGTAATTGCTCTCCCTGTTATTTATTTCCCCAACCAAACTTATCAGTCATTTTATTCTCATTCCCCAATTACGACACCCAATCGGGAAAATAAAAATAAGGAGAAGTGTACCTGGGCTTGGAGGAATTGGTCAATTTCGTCGCGCTGCTGTTTAATTTGGGAGGCAAATCCTTCCGATAACAGAGACAGGAAAGCGTAAGGTTGAGACCCTTGTTGTTGTTGCTGTCGTTGTAATTGGAGTTGTTGTTGATGATGATGATGTTGTTGTTGTTGGTCGCCGAAGGATAATCGAAGACCGGTGGAGACGACATTCTGTTGTTGTTGATTATGGAGCTGAGAGAGTTCTATGAGCTGAGGAGGCTGTGTATGCAAAGAGAATGGAGAAACAACATTTGGGGACGCTTGGTTTACGCCGGTGCCTGCTGTTCCTTCTCTTGCTCTCTTTCGGGAATTTGTGCCTGCGGTGTTGTGAAGACGCAATTTTCAGATTGGTGTTTTAGGAAGTTGCAGCTTATATAGAGAGGGGATATGATATGATATGATATATAGAAGAAGACATACCTGGTCCATTGGCGAATAACATATGGGACTGATCAAGGAATCCTCCGGATTGTGGTTGCAATGAGTAGTCATGTCCTTCCTGTCCGTTTCTGTTGAGAAGCAGAACATTAGACGGGTATTGAGCTTGAACCGCCATCCCAGTTTACAATATCTATGAGCGTGGAGAGGATTATTGATTGGGTATATCTCTCTCTATCTCTATAGGTAAAACAGAGGGAAAATTGAATGTAGAAGAAGACAGAGAGAGAGAGAGAGAGGGTGTAATTGTAGGCGAAGGCGGAGTGTTCAATAGGAAAAGGGCATTGTTATTATTATAGAGAGTCTCGTTCTCATGAGAAATGAAGAAAAGAGGACACCATGAAACACGAAACGCCCTTGCTTGCAATGCTTGGGTCGTCGCTCACAATACAGGTAGTGCTTTTTCTTTGTGTTGCTCTTATTCTTATGTGTGTGGATGGATATAAGAGAGAAGGGGAGGGAGGGCAAGAGATAGATGCGATTGAAGCGAATCAGTCCAAGAAAGAGAGAGAGAGACCTTAATTTATTCCCATTCTTTCTTTTCTTATTTTTCAACTTGGCGTGGAGAGTGCCTTTTCTTATGAGAGCAAGTCTCGTGGTGGCTCGCTGGCTAACCCCTTCTTATAAATAAACCTTCCTTTGCCCTATAATTTGCTTACCCCCTCCCCTCAACATTTATTTAATTCAAATCAATCAATTACTATCATAATATATCTAACCAAAAAGTCAAGTTTTTATTTTTATTTTTGGATATTTGTGGTTAACAGTTAATTAAGGAGGGATGATGATAATTAATTTGAAAGAACAAAAAAAAAAAGCATTGTTGTTGGTAAATAGTACTAAATAATAGGGTGGATTGTATTGGAATAACAGTTGGTGTTGTGGGTGTGCACTGTGGTGTCCTCTGGAATCGTTTGTATTTGTAATTTTCAAAATAATAATAATATTAATAATATGCCTATGTGGCCCCAATCCCAGTTATTTATTCCTCCTTTGCTTTCTTCCTTATCTCTATTATTATTATTATTATTATTATTATTATTATTATTATTATTATTAACCCCTTTCACATTTTTAGTTTCTTACAACTATTAACTTTCTTTCTTTTCCTAATCTTCCCATTATTCACTCAACTAATAATACCCTTATCTTTCTTCCCTCCCCTTTATTTTAAATCATTATGAACTGTTTCCTCCTATAATACACCACTGCTTTTCATTCGTTTTATTTTTTTTTTACAAAAAGTATATTTTTTCCTCCAGATTCTATATTAATTTTTAATTTTATATTTTAATCGATTTAATCTTTAATTTGTATTTTATATAATAAATTAATAACAATTTTAAAATGGCTTATAACATATAATTTATAATTATTAAAATCTCATGTGGAATACGGTATTAATTTATTTGATAAAATTTAAATAAAGAGAAAAAAACTAAATAATCATGGGTATACAATATATACGGATATTCACAATTCTTAATTTAGACACTTGGATTGGACCCCTACTACCAATGTTAATTGTATGTGCCAAATTTGCGTACATTACATACTACGTATATTGTACGTCTCCCTTGATTATTTTGAGAATTGAAAATGCAGTTATTTTTCGCACCGAAATTTTGGTTTACACTATTAACTATTCACTTAAGATTCATCGTAATAAATTAAAAGCGTTACGATAATTAGTTTATTGCAAGCTCTAATTTTAGTGTACTAAGGTAAATTGATTCTCCTCCATCCAAAGTATATTTAGGGTTTTCTTCGTTTACAATAACATTTTATAAATGGGCAATGTTAAATTGAATTTTTTTTACTTGGTTTTGAATGCTCAAAATCTGAACAGTACAGCTGTGTTAATCAATTCCTAGGAAATTCTTATCTTAGAAAATGAACAGATCACCAGAGAAATTGATTTCGATCCCCTCTTCCTTTGCTACCTAATCTCTTTATTCTTCCAGAGGAATTGAATATTTCACAGATCGAGAGGACTATTTCAAATCATCACTAAAACACATAGAAATTAAGGAAACAAAAATAACGAACGTAGCAAAATTTAATCCCATGAGTAACGCACAACAAGTGAACAAATAATGGAGAAACTTTCAAACATGACAATGAATTATAACAAAATTGACTATTTCGGTTTCTCGATGATGGTTTCATCACACTTTCATTTATATAGCTAGCAATATTGTTACACATGCGCTTCAATCGCTTTTATTGAAAAAACCTGATCCCTTGTTTAATTAATTAGTAGTGTCATTGCTGAAATATATTTTTAGTTTAAGCCAAAGATTATTCAAATCAATATCCCATCTGAAATTTTATATTCGTCACCTATATATTTACTAGTTAATCTGCTTCGCCTCAAATAAACCGTCAGCTTTCTATTTTCTTTTAATTAATCGGATCGGATAAACTCATGTTCCCTTACTGATAATTACGAGTTATTGTTTAATTAAATATGTTGAGTCTTATTGTTTGTATACTATATATAGTTAGCATGAGGTAACCTAATTATGACCAATGCAGTTGTCTAATGCTAATATTATATATTATTAATTAAATATCCTTAGGCGGTGGGGTTTTATATATTAAGCATAAATATATGCTGTTTTGATCAGCATATATATATATATAATTTGAAGAAATACGATTCAAAAATTGAGCTAAACCAGTAAAAGGTAGATGTGTGAGGCTCAATGGCTCATCACCAACTAATAAATTAAAATTACGTGCGTTGAATCCCAAGCTCACCAAACAGATTCATGAAATATGGCATGAAATTAAACTAAACCAAACATCACGCAAAATATGATTACTTTAGAAGTTGCATCTTGTGAAAACGTAAATCCAATGAACACTAGCGGTTGTTAAGGAGTAATCGCAGATAATGAAATATATATAATTAATAGCTGTACGTACGTGGCTTATGTTTCTATGACATAATAGATTGGATCCAAATTTCTTCAAAGCTAACAACTTTAATTTATATCTGAATAATGTCCAATTTAATACAATGGTGGTGGAGCCAATTAGAGGGCCAATTAACCCATCCTAGCTACTTCCTTCAAAAAACCTTTTCACCATATATTTCTCTTTATTTTCTTTTGGTTTTAACTCATTTCTCAATATGTGAGAAATACTATAGTGATGATTTGATTCCATGATTGATGGCCAAAAAAAGAAAAAGTTAATATTTGAAAAAATAAATCAAGGACAACTTATGAACATGCATATAGTGATGGCACCCTTAGCTTCAATTTTGTTGATTTACTTCATTCTCTTTCCCTTTTCTTTTCGTGATGGAAAGAGAGCTGATGGAGAATTATTAGTTGTATTAGGTATGCATTCACGTTAGTTGTGAAAATTAGTCGTGGTACAAATTAATAAAGGTTAATTAGTGATGGATGGACCAGTGATGAAGAATCCCACACAATATATGAAGAAAAATAAGAAAAGCCAGCGTTGGGTGATCTTCCCCATAAAAACAAGTAAGTAGAGTTCACACTTTAATTAAAAGATAGAAGGAGCCACCAAAATTTAAATTAAAAGGAAAAAAAAAAGAAGGAAGGAAATGGAGGAAATGTGAAAGAGAATACTTGGAATGGCATCACGCAATTTATGTTGCCTTAGGTCCCACTCACAGGGTCGGCTATATATATATTCCACTTAATTCGTCTTGGAATTAAGGTCACAAATTTTCATCCTTACATTATTACTACAAGCTACATTTATACATGAATATGTTTATAATGAAACAAATAACATCAGAAATCTACTTTTTTTTTCTCTAAAATATCTGTACATTAATCCAGGGTCCCTCTCACTCATATTATCCATCCTTTTGTTCTGTCACTATTAAATATTAATTAATTAGTCTTTTTATGCTAATATTACAAGCCGGCACGGCAATTTATACCACACACACCCTCCTTCTAAAATAAATATATATTTGAAAATTTGAATTTCTTAATAATGTTGGTGGTGTTTAATTATATATATATATACAACCTGTCTCCCTTTGCCTGGTTGCCTTGGTAATGCATCAACGTACACATCGATCACTCTCTTTTCCTTTTCTACTTTATCTTTAGGTCCACCCATGGCCATGGAACATATCAACCCATTTATTGCTTAACCCCTTAGCTATCTATTCCATTAATTAATAATTATAATTATTATGCCTCCTTCTCCTATAATTCAATCACCTAGGCTACATATAGTATAATAATAGAATAATAGTAGTACTAGTCTAACCAAAAAAAAAAAGAAGAAGAAAATATATTGCCGTTTTTTCTTTTGTTTGTTCCTTCAATTCTTCGATCTAGTTTTCTCTATAGGTTTTGACAAATAGATATTATAAGCCGGAATAATGGAAAGCATTATATTGTCTGGAATCAAGATTGCATATCTCAACGTAACGCACTGATGGTTTGATTGATCTCTATATAACAGAGGAATTAAAAGGGTTTTGTATGTGTACGTTCACAAACAGAAACGAAATTATGCGCAAGGTTAGGTTAAAGTGAGGCCAATAATGTGGCATGTATCATCCAAATTAAAGGGTTACATCCAAAAAAGCAAATTCTTAGTAAAATGTGGCTGCCTTCACTTTCAAAAGGAACGCCTTATTCTCAGTTCCATACTTCCATCCTTCAATTTTCAAACATGTAGTTTTGATTAATTACGGATAAAGAAGTCCAACAACAGTATGTGAACATGTTTTTATTTATTTATTTGTATATATAAAGAGAGAGAGAGAGAGAGAGAGAGAGAGAGAGAGAGAGAGAGAGATTGGTTATGTATATAAGTTATAATGATGGAGTCAATTCATGAAGGGGCAGGTCAAAGGGGTTGTCTCTTACCGTAAAATTAATCTAAAAGGTCAGTCCTTCATTATTATGATAAACGTGTCCTTTGAAACCTCTTTAGCGAACTTGTTCTTGGGGTTTGGAATTTGGATCAACCTCCCTCGTCAATTCCAAATTTCTAGCATTAGTTATATATCTATACTATAATGCAAAATTTAATTTTTGACCTGCAATGGATTATGAGTCAATACGTGAAAAAGTTAGATGTATGTAATTAGTGATGTGACTCCATACACAATTTTGATTGGTTAAAAAATTATTATTATTTTGTTATTTTTCAACATTAAATTACATCAATAACTATAATTATGCCACATCAACAATTACATTCTATCTCAAGAATCAAACTTTACATTTTAGACTAACTTATTATATATATATATATACTCAATTATTCATCCACCCATCTATCAATTAATCCTTCTTTTTCTACCTCAAATCGTATGTATATAGTATATTAATTTATAATACGAGAAAAATGACTTTTGAGTTAAAAAAAAAACAAACAAACTGGTGATATATTAATTTATATGCATAAGTCACGATATATATATAAATATGTTTGAGAAGTGTCAGGAAGGGAGTTAATTAGTGCTTTTCCGTGGTTGAAGACAAGTTTGCTTAAGACATTTGTTCAGTCGTTATCTCATCAGCCACTACGCCCTCGTCTTCCTTGACCCACCACACATTTCCACCCCAAACTATAATTCTTGTCATTTTCTACCCTTTTCCTTTCACTTTCTTTCTTATTATTATTATATCGATTTCTCTCTCTTATATATATATATTCTCTTTAATTTCTTTCTTTTCTACCTAGCTTGTTAGCTACCTTCACAACTAATTTTTCTGGGGGCACTTGTATTTCTTTTCCATGAATCGTTTTTCACTACTATATCTATTAATCCGCCTATGTGTTCCATTGTCTTCTATTCAATTCCCCTTTCTATTTATAATTCTTCCTTCCACTTATTATATATTTCACCTCCTCCTCCATTATGTATATGTGTCACAGACCAAGGACTATATCATGATAAAATAATTCTCAATCATGTCTACGTGTTAATTTCTAAATTATCGATCATGATTTATACTTTTTTTTCTTTATTTCAATTTCACTACACGTGATTATATATATAATATTTCGATATTATATATTTCCATGAACGTGATTATGTACACTGCACTAAGTGGATTAGTGGACAAACCTGAATTTTTTTTAATAAGAATACTTAATGACTCTAATTTGTCTCTGCCCATATATATATACAAAGTGAGCCATCACCTAAACCAAACTAAACAACACTACACAATATGGTTTTCCATTTTGTAGATTGTGGATGAACACATTATTCTCCAATATACATATATATGCGCGTCATCACTTTGATTTGTTTTTTAATTTTGGGAAAGCATGAGAATCGTGGAAAGGTGGTAGTGATGAATTTATGGACACAGTTAAAGCAATTATGATTCTATATATGGCACTTAAAATCAATGTGTCTAACTCTCACTATTAATTTCACTTGATATCAAACAAGAAAAGGATGGCCTTCAATTTCGGGTGCTCAGAAAAAAGTTATATCTTCTCTGATCTGATCATCAGTGGTTGAGAATAATACAAATGGAAGACAAAAACAGCCACCATACACAAGTACGACTATATATCAGTATTTCAATAACCCTTCTAGCCAATTAATTTTATATATGTTTATTAAGTAGGATAACTAATATTCACCAAAAGGCAGTGTTTACACCTTGTTATTCGATTAAATAAATAAAGGTTATAGTGTCTCATATTTTTTGGTCGGTTTCTAATTTGGTCTTGCATGGTATATTTTTTGTTGTATTTTTTGTCTCATATCTTTGCAAAATGTACCAATTTGATCCCATATAATTTTTTGTCCTATATTTTTTGGTCAGGTTACATAATTGATCTCATAACTTTGCAAAAAGATAAATCGTTAGTTGATCATTTTGTAAAGATATGAGAGCATTTATGCACTTGAATTAAAAATATAGGACAAATTCTGCAATTGACCCAAAAATATAAGACTAGATTTATAGCAAGAAAAGATATAAGACCAAATTGAAAATTAAGCAAAAGAGATATGAGACCAAATTGAAACTTTGGCTAAATAAATAAAACACCAACGACAAGTGAGGCAAGACAAATAATACACAGATTAAAAATAAAATCAATAGTAAATTAATATTTGATTGTTAAAAAATGTTAATTTTATGAAAGATAAAAATATAAAATTTAGTCTTCAAAAGATGCAATTACAATCAATTTAGTCTTTTTGTTAAAGATATTAATTGATATCTTAACCAAAATACTAAATTGATTTAAATTACTTATTTCATGTACTATATAAATCCAATAATTTCACATCTTTCATTGATTGAATTGAGAACAGCAATTGATTTAATTACTCTAGCTAATATCATGTAGTCAGGTTGTAGATGGCACGCATGCACTTAACACTGCAAAAAATGAATAAAATTAATCCTAATATTGATTTATGAAGAAAGAATTAAATAGTAAATATAATGAAGCAGGTAGGCATGAATGTATTATATATATGTAGAAAAATGACACATGAGTGAAGGACCTCGAAAGAGTGTACAAGTAAGATGTTGTTAAAAATGGTAGTGTTTTTATTTATGGGATTGTCAGTGTATAGGATGGGAAGGTGGGTGGTGCATGCATGGTGTTATGATTTATGAGCCCCCTCTGTCTTTAATTTGTACATTGCCTCCTGTTTCTGGTGATTCATGATAATGGCAGTCACAAGAAGAAGCAGTAGAGAGAGAAACATCACAAAAACTACTACTCATATATATATATATATATCATTTCAAAAATCAATATTTCTTTTTAACAAGAAACAATCTTAATAAATTAATTCCTGAATTATCCTGATGGGAGCTCAAGGCTTTGATATATACTTTGATAATAGATCCTTTGCATTCTTTAATTTTTGTGGGAAATTGATATTAGATAGTATATAATTTTATTAGGGTACGAGTATAAGAACTAATTAGGTCAACATATATAATTATATTTTTTTGGTACCAAAATGAAATGATTTTATTTTTTCTTTGAAAATATGGGTAAGGAGGAAACAACATCAAAGTGAGGGAGATGGTGGTGGTGGGTCTCTCTCTCTTACTGTGTCATTGGCATTTGGTGCAAAAGAAAAGAATCAAAGTTGTATATATGTATATATCATCCTGCAAAATCAACCCTTACTCACTGCACAATATTTCATAGTGGGCACAACTTTTATTTTACACTACTCTTTCTCGATCTCCATCTCCATCATATCCATATAGGTCCCATGCATGCATATATGTAACATATAATAATAATATCCCCGGCCCCTACATATTTTATACACTCATCCAATTTTCTGTCACATTATTAATTTATATATGTTTTGTTAGTTGAGCAATTATCCCATCTTATTCTTATACTTTTCCCTCCCTCCATATATATATTTTGATAATATTAATTAATATCGATCCATCCAGCTTCCTTTCAATTTTTTGAACAATATTGGTTGCGTTGCGTGACCGTGTCCTCTCATTTCTATATCTTTGAATTCAATTTCTTACTTTCGTCCTTACCCATCGTACGTAATACGAGTACTTACTGCTATTACAAACCAAAATAATTTATTAACATTATATCGGTGATATATATTATATACGTTGATTGGATGACATTTGTATCGGTCTCAAATAATAAATCGTTTACTTATCTATTTTTTCTGGAATAGACCGAAGAAGAATTGATTCGATGGTTTAAGGGGAGTGAGAGAATTGATTAATGAAGAGAAATGTTTGTGGGAATTGGCAAAGTGGACCACAAAAACAGAAACCAAAAAAGAAATGAAAGGTAGATAGAAATAGAAGAAGAAAATGCGCAGTGAGAATTGAATGAAAAAATTCCAAAATGAGGGATCGCTGTCAGTTTGTGAAAGAATAGAGAAGAGAGGGAAGATGGATGGGTGTCTCAAAAATCCAAAAAACACCACAATCAGAAAAATAATGGTGCAGCTAGCTAGCCAGCCACTTGGGTTAACAACAAATTAAATTAAATTAAATTAAGAGTTTTAAATTTATTGAATTCTCAAAAACCTGTGGACACAGTGGTCCCCTAATCCAACGGATCCTACCTCAGGTACCATATTCATAATAATACCACTCTGCCTATCACATCATGCCTCACTGTTTCAATTTCATCCTTTCTCTATTTTGATGATTTCTACACATACATACATTTCTCTCTTTTCAATTTCCTAATTATCACTCTCATTGTTTTTAGCTTTTTTAATCGATCAAATATTTACATTAGTTCTCCAATAATATAAGGTAATTTTAATTTATCATAAATATTTTATTTATTTTAAATAGATTTTACATTTTTTATAATTTTTTTTAATCTAAAACTATTATATATGACGAGTCAAGAACAAGAACTATGAATTCAAATTTTCATATGTCTCAAAATATTTATTTTTCTAAAAATACACAAAGATTAAGGAAATGATTAATTTACTTAAAATAAGGAGAAATATAATATTAAAAAATTAAATTGTCCTAATTAAATTACTCCTAGTTACTCTCACTAATTTAATAACTTTGACTTTTAATAGGGATAGAATGATAAAAAAAAATAATTAATGTTTTATTGATTTTATAAACCATCAGATATTTTGACATAAAAAAATCTTTCAACAACATAAATATTTTAAGACAGAAGGAGTATATGGAAGTTTGATTTTCTCATAATATATTCTAATTATTGGCCTAATTCTTCTTCTCATGATCGATTCAACCTCGAAAAGAAAAGATATACCTTGTTATATTTTATCTCATTATATGCATATACCAGAGGTAAAATTAATCTATCAATCTCAACTAAATAAAATATTTTTCTGTAACAAAAGAAATCAAATATTTATAATGAATTTAAAATTTATTAAGATGTACTTCTTCCGGTTCTATATATCTGGTGTTTAAGGTTTCTACACACAGATTAAAGAAATGATTAGCCAACATAGAATGAAGAAAAAAATGAAATAAAATGACTAAACTATCCCTATTAAATTACTTGGAAAATGTTTATACATTTATGACTCTACTATATTTAATAGGGGTAGAATGGTAAAAAAATAATTAATGCTCTCTTGAATTTATAAAATATCAGATATTTTGAAACAAAAATAATTTTTTAAAACACCAAATATTCAGAACCGAAGGAAATATATATTTTTCCTTTTAAATTTTGTGCATATGTCTCTCCATCAGTCACCATTCTTGGTCTTGTACACTGCTGTCTCAGTAACCAGTGCCACATTTAGTTAATTTCTTCTCGTTTCAATGCATGTATATATAAATATATTTAACCAATATAATCTCGTGGCTGACACCAAGATGCTCTATCAATTATAAAGGCTTCGTTTTGGGACCAACTAAGGATTTAATGCATCATACTCTTTCTTCTTTCTTTCTTTTTGGTAAATGAATTTAATGGTGTTTCATTAATTGGTTGAACAAGAACAAGGGTATGTCGTTCTTGATTCGTGCCTTGGTTTGAGAGCGTACGTACGTGGTGGTTACTTTTATTTCCCATCCTCCTGAAAACTCTATATTTAATTATTTACTGCTTCGTTTCTGACTGGGACTATTTTGTCTTTTTCTTCAAAACCACAATACGACTTGCGTTTTCGTAATCCCATACGCAACAACTAACAACCTAGCTAGCTCCCTGGCTTAATTATAAACAAAGCCTTTAATTAATTTCTTTAATTAATTGACTCTTGAATTTTTTTGTTTTTTCTCGTCATCGATCTATATTTTCTTTTCCCGCGTACGGAGGTAGGTTAGATTAATTTACAAGGTAGGTAGCTAGGTAAAATGAATGGCCACGAAGATTTGGAAGCGATTTTCTTGAATCACTCTGAACGATTTTGAGGAATTGAATTCTGATGCTATTCAGCAATTACAACCGAGAAAAGTGGTACGACAAAGTTGACTTTAGTTTCTTTTTGAACAAGATTTGAAGTTTTCATTATTTCATAAGTACGTAGGGACCAGTGATATATGCAAGCCTCAATAATTTAGAAAACAAATTATATACATATATGAGGTCAACAATGAAATAATGTAGAGGTGTACTATGTATACATATATATGTTTTGGGGAGTCAAAAATTGCGTAATTAATAAGATAGGTTTTGATTTCACTGAAGATCGAGGCTATACCGCTACAGTTATTAATATACTGGTTGGCATTTTCAAGACGTTTATTTTATATTCACCGTCGTCCATAATGCATACATATTAATATACGTAGGCACCAAGGTCATTTGCCATTTGGTTTGGCAAATTAAAAGAGTGCATGTATATATGAATAAATAGAGAGATGAGGTGGGAGTTGGGAATCTTAAATTTGTTTTCTCAGTTTTCAATGTTTCTTGGTGAACAAACCAATTATATATGTCATATCAAGGAAACAAAAATTTATAATTCTGGGCAATCGTGTGGTGACTACTTACTGACTATTGATATATAATAGACGAGGAAAAAAATGAAAAATATATATTATTAATTAGTAGTCAAAATTACAATTATAATTACAAAACTGAATCTGCTAGCTAGGTAGCTAATAAGGTAGCAACCAAAGTTCAAGCTAACTTTTTCATGCTAACCACTAGCTAGAACTGCACCACACCCACATCACTCTTTTAAATTCCTCCTTCAATTATATATAATAGTACACCACCCTTGCTATCCAAAAAAAAGTACACCAGCCTTTCTTCACACTTAAAAGCAAATATATATATATATATATATATTATTATATTTATTTATATATATTGACAAAATGAGTTTCTAGTTGAAAAAAATAAGAGTGTAGGTTGCTCTTGTCTCTCTCTGTCTCTCAAGATCATGTATGGATGGGGTCATGGGGACCAGTAGGTATAGTAGCTAGGTAGGGGAATCAATCAAAAAATGGCATGTGATGCCATATATATATATATATATAATTATATATATATGCCCATGCTTTGGAATCACCTTCGTCTCTTAATTGCCATTGTAGTGACTTCGGTTCCAAAACCGGCCTCCTCATGCTTTCCTATTCACTTGCATATGCTATATCTATAGTTCAATATTATACTATGTCATTGGTTATAAGTACAACGTAACTACTACATACTGTTTCTACTCTTCAAAGTTTTATCTTTTCATATAAATATCTCACTCCAGACATCTTTAATCACTATAAATTTGAATATTTTTGTTGATCAAGTGTTTATTATTAGATCAGAAATTAGGGTTCACACGGCCAGAGCAGGTTTCGGCCAGTCCCGAGACCCGGCCGGCTGGCTCGGTCAAGTCAACCAACCGGTCTACTTATTTTTTTTTCAAATTTTTTATATTTATTTATTTAAATTATTTATTCATTATATATGATTTTTAACTTGTATATATTGATAAAGAAAATAATTTTGTATTACTTTATTGACATTTTTATTATTAAAAACATTTAATTTAATTTATTTGTTAAAAAAATTAATTTAATTGAGATTAAGTATATATTTTATGTATTTTTTAATATACAATTAATAAAAATAAGAATACATATATATTTTTTAAAAAAAAATTGTAAAAAAATATAAATATATATATATATGTGATAAAAAAAATAATGGTAAATTTCGAGCTGGCCGGGTTTAGAACACCAAAACCCAGAAGTCAACCTAATTTCAAAAAAGTGACAGATTTGTACACCCCTATCACAAATTATAAAGGTTATCAATTACATAATTTTATTTCTTTTTTTTTTTGATACGCCTAATAATTTTATTTCTTTAATCCACTCTCAGGCGTCATATCACTCAATAGAGATTCGAACATTTTATTAAATTTTAATTCTCCTAATTGCTTTTTAAAGATTGATTTTAACTAATAAATTTAAGTTCTGGATGGGTTAAAAACTTGTATCATAGCTTGACGTGTCGGGCACACCGATATGCATGTAACGTTTGAATTGATTTAAAGTTAAAGATTATATTAAATTTTTATATTGATAAAAAAATAAGTTTGGGACTAATTTGAGAAATTATACAAATATATAAGACTCATCTAAAATAAATAAAATATTTAGGATCAATTTGAAATTATCTCATATAGGGAGAGTGAGTGGGGAGAGAGAGTGGTGGCATTTTTTAATTTTTAATTGTTTTTTACATTTTTTTAATTCATTTATTTTTTTAAAGAAGGGGGGAGTGAGTGGGGAGAGAGAGTGGTGATTTTTTTTCTTTTTCAATTTTTTAATTCACTATTTTTGACCAACTATAAAGAGGTTTAGCCATATAATATAGTATAGATATAGATATAGATATATATTATTTTAATTATAATTAATCTTAAAGAGATTTGCGTGTTATGAAATGGGGGGATCGGTTGAAGAAACACCATTTTCTCTTGTTTAACTTCTTCTAGCGAAGGAAATTATGAGAGAAAAATGTCGGTGCCAAGGATATATATCATTGAGTTTTTTTTGTTCTCTCTCTTTATTTTCTCATCGATTCATTAAATTTAGATAATTTTTTTATATGTTTGTTATAAAGTTGTTTTAACAAAAAATTTGACTTATATTCTCTCTCTTATATATAAAAAACCTTACCTAAAATATGTTGTATATATGTAAGTTCATACATAAGTTTAAAGTATTCTGATAAAATAATAGAATATGTAACTGGTTAAAATACATGTAGGTTCAACTAAAAACGGCCAAAATAGGTGATTTAACGTGCAGAATAATTAGATAGGCTAGTCCTGTTTAGCCAATTTTTTAATTAAATAATTTTTAAATGGCTAAATTGGCCTAATTTCTTAATTTGAATAAAGTCTTTATATTATAAATATTTTGTTTGATATCTTTAATTTAATTAATTTGAGATATATAGTATGTTTAAAAATGAATTGGATCCTCTAGAGTTTCTTTTCATGCATTTCTTGTAGAATATAAAATATGGATTTCATAAAATAAAAATATATAAAATTCACATTTTTTCTTTCTCTTTCTTATTTTCTCTTTATTTCTCTCTTAAACTCTAAAAAAAAAACGTAGAGAAATGAACTCTAAATGATCTATTTTCGTTTAAAATGTTTTGTTATTTTGTTATTCTTTTTTTATTTAATTTGTAATGTAACATAATAATATGCATTTTTTTAATTCACAATTTTGTGACAAATAAACTCATGTGAGTCGATTTATTCACTTTGACAACAAATAAAGAGAAAAAAAAAACATTTTTTTTATAGATATACGAAAAAATGTATGTCATAGAGATATATACATATGTTATGTTTCGATAATTATATTTTTGGAATATGATTTCTAATAATATGATTATGAATATCGATAAAAAAAAAATATGAATTAAAATACTTTTGAAATTATTTGACAATACTTGGATGAAAGCTATATTATTGTGTTTGGTTCAATTTTGATATTTTAAGAATATTTAGTACTTTTCTAACTTTTTTCTATTAAATATCCAATCAAATTAAATATCCAATAATTTCTTTTCTTTTTGGTTCAATCACATTAATTCAATTGATCATTTACAAATTAGCAACAGTAGTATTAGTAAAATACAGCAATGCATTAATTAATCGTTTCATCATTAATTTGTTAAAGGAATAATTAAGATTTTATCTTATAATCGCAAAACATGACAAGATGGCTGAAAATTTTTAGAGCCAAATGAAGCTATAGAAAGAATTGTGGGGGAAAAGGGAGTGGAGAATATAATTTCAACCATGGAAATATCTAGTGTGGGAAAAGTTGTGTGTATGTGGGCATAATGCATATACTGGTATGCACATAAATACAATAATAAAATAGTATTATGCATGTGTATAGAATTGGTCACACCCACATGAATCTTCTTTATATATATTTGAGTTCTTTTCCCTCTCTCTCTCTCTCTTCATCGGCTTTGGAATTTAGATTGGATTCTCATATGACTCTTCTTGTGGGCATACATGCACAAGCACAATACTACTATTATATTTAGGTCAAAGTGTATTTTTGGTCCCATAACTTTTGTTAAGGTCTCAATTTAGTCTCATAACTTTTTTTGTTGCACTATTGATCCCATATCTTTTTCTCAAGTTGCAGATTTAGTCCCGTGTTACACTTTTGGTTCCATATATTTGGGTCATGTTACATAATTGGTCCTATATCTTTTAGTCATGTTGCATAATTAGTCCCATATCTTTAGGTCAGGTGCATAATTGGTCTCATATCTTTAGATAAAGTGGGACTAGGCCTATGGATTGCAACAGATAGGATATCATAAGTTTTATCACTATCCGTATCCGTATCCTTTCATTATCTCTAATATTTGTATTATATCCGTATCCGACGGGTACCCTAAATATCCGAAATACCTGAAAATAATGGATATAGGATTGTATATCCTAATTCAAAAATCGGATATATCCGATATCCGATATCCAATACCCGTTAATTAAAATAAATTAATTAAAAATATAATAAAAAAATGTATAAAATATGATAAAATATTTATATTATAGGGTATCAGATACCAGGTACCCAAACTATCTGTTCATTTCGGACGGATACCGGATAATTGATTTTTTATTTTTCAATACTCGTACCTTATCCAATATCCGGTATCGGATATTTTTTACGGGTGGATTCGGACGGGTATCTTAAATATCCACCCAAATTGTCATCCCTAGGACTAGCGGTGAAACTTTTTGCAAAATTGTGAGACCAATTCTGCAACCTGACCAAGTGCTACGGGACCAAATCTATAACTTTTTGCAAAGATATGGGATCAAAAGTGCAACAAAAAAAGTTATGGGACCAAATTAAAACATGAGTAAAAGTTATAAGACCAAAAATGCACTTTGACCTTATATTTATTGATCAAACATCTAACCTGGCCTATAGCTATATATATATATATATAATACAATATTAACCAATCAATTAAGTGCGTGTCAAAGTGTGAATTTTCCAAGACTCACTTTCTCATCCCTCAATTTGCAATTATTCCATTTCCACCACTTTTTTTTTCTTTCTTTTTCTTGTGCGCATTATATATCTATGCGTACAATATACAATAGAATAGAATACAATATATATATAGAAGAAAGCTATCTCTTCGTCTCGGTCTCTCTAGGAAAACGAGAGTCCATTAATAACGTTCACGCGTCGTCAGACACAGATGCATGTAACAACGAAAACCAACCAAAGAAAGAAATTAAACCTATCGTTTTCCGTCCCCCTCTATCTCTTGAATGATTCTCACACACACACATATAGCTTTTCTTGTTAGAATCAATTATGAAATAATACATACCCACTTTTGCTACCAAACAATAATGAAATTAGTACTGATCCATCAGAATCTGTCTGTCTTCTTCTTTTTCAAATTCATGTATATGCATATATACAAGGTAAAACAGTTTTGCTATGTACTTATAAAGTTTGAAATGCTCCACCTCTTACTTTTTATATATCTGATCTCTCTGTTTATAGCTTTAATTAATCTTGGCCGTTTTGGATGGAATAAGCAAAGCAATGCTTGGCTTGCTAGCTATATCCTTCGTAGTTTTGGCTTCATTCCAATTTCCAAGGACTTCTTCGTACTCAAATTATTGTCGCGACACGTGTTTGGTTCAATAATTTCCTGCAAAACAGAGAGCTTTTAAAAAAAATTAAAACCTGAAATCGATATTTAGAATATATAGATTTATGTGATAGAATATAGTACCAAAAATATTTTTTAAACATTGCAGAGATTTGTAGATGTGATGACTGACGACGATGTGATTTGATCGATCATAATTAAACATGTAGAACGAAGGATTCCATGTGAGTGTGAAGAAAATTTCTAGTATGTTTGGTAATCATGCTTTAATTCTTTCTTTAAAGTTTTTTTTTATGGGCTTTCTTTAAAGTTAATCATTCATTATAATTAATTCGTGAAATGAAATAAATAAATATAATATACAGAGAAAAACTAGCAGAGAGCAGAGAGGGAGCAATTTGACCAAACTTCTATGCTGATTACTGAGAAACTGAAAGAAATTTATTTCCAACACATGGATCGCAGTTTCAGGAGCATTCAAAGTAAATATTGTGGAGCAAGCGATCAGCAATTAAGTATTAAAGGAATTGTCAAATTAATTTTATTAAGTGGGTCCATTTATTTAGGGTAAGAAAATAAATGAAGGTAAAGTTTGGAATATATTGAAGAGATTATGGTATATATATATGATGGATGCGTCAAGACTGAAGCAGGCAGGAAAGTGAAAGGGTGATTCTTGTGACAGTACAAAACTTACCGTGCTTGAAAAAGATTGAATTGTCTCTTACACCTATATATACGCATTTTACACATCACGCACACTTTAATTACTTGAACAAGTTACAATTGACCAAATCATTGAAGTCATAACTTAATTAGAGCATGAATTAATTTTATTATGTAGTATTGATTAATTAATTGGGTGGAAGATGAGGAGGGCAGCTCAACCAACGTTACTTATTTTGGTTCATATGCTTTAATTTCTTACATCTATGTATGCCTTACAACTACGTACAGGCTCAGGAATGAGAGAGAGAGAGATGAAAGGGCACATATTTATCTATATGGGTGTGTCAGTAATTTGAAACTAATTTGCTTTGCTTTGCTTTGCCTCCACGTTAATTGGTTGCCTTTGTTTGATTCTCTCTGTCTTTTCTCTGATATATGGTTTTCCCATAATTCATGCCCTTTATTTTGCTTGTTCACTTGTTTTTGGCACATCTCCCCATTTCAAATCAACTTGAGTTGTAAATTATATTAGAGGAATCACGAAAACACTTTGGCAACTAATTAATTATACTAAAAGAAACAAACATATGATATGATGATATGATCACACACACCACACACCTTTACCTTTAACTACATACTCCTACTACATGTGTACAGTTTTAAGCTTCAAGTTTCAACAAACCCTTCCATTTATTTCTCTTTGTTTTCAAAACTCTCGTACGTCTCCCAACTCCATCAATTTCTCCCCCACCAGCTACTATACATTTCACCATCTTATTCCTCTCGTCAAATCTCAACTTAGCTACTTTCTTCATACATAATTTATTTTATTTCTACCATTATTTTGAATATATGGCTTGATTGGCAAATGGAAGGGGATACAAAAAATGATTAAAGAAATACATATTCCATGTGGCTTGTTAGTATTTGTATGGGATTATAAAATTAAAATTAACAAATATGTTTTTTAGAAACAAGATGGAGGAGGGGTTTGAGTTTGACAAATGAAGGTTGGGCCCACAAAGAGCATATAGATGGGCTAAAGAAATGGGGTACAAAGGAGGGTACATGACCCTCTTAATTAATTAATTGGATCTAACTTGTCCTTTCCTTCCTCCTACATATCAAATATTAGGGCCCCAACCACCACTCTCTATATCTTTGCCCAATTTTCATGCATCTCCATCTCTTTCCCTTTCCTTTTCACCATGTCCTATATATGTATATTTTATTTTATATATACACCTCACAAGTCACAATTCCCTCACCAAGCATGTCATGTGCTAAGCATGTGCCTCCATACATGCACTGCACGGACGCCAACAACAACATTACAAAATACTAAGGCTAAAATACACTTTTGGTCCCATAATTTTGGCAAAGGTCTAAATTTAGTCCCATAACTTTTTTTGTCGCAATTTTGGTCACATAACTTTTGAAAACGTCCCACCGTTGGTCCCAAGCTGATTTCCATCCATTTTATGTCGTTAAAGATGATCTGACATATTGAGTTGAATGATGACATGACAAATATGGATGAAGTGGATTTAACGGCAGATAATGGATGAAAATCAGCTTGTGACCAATGGTGAGACGTTTTCAAAAGTTATGAGACCAAAATTGCAACAACAAAAAATTATGGGACCAAGTTGAGACCTTTGCCAAAGTTATGAGACCAAAATTACAACAAAAAAGTTATGGGACCAAATTGAGACCTTTGCCAAAATTATGGGACCCAAAGTGCACTTTAGCCAAATACTAACTATTTACACTAACTTAACATCCTCTCTAAATATAATGTTTACAGTTTCATTTTAGTCCTATTATGTATGGATTACATTTTATTTTAGTCCTATATTTTATTTTATTGTTTCAAAGTTGTCTTTTATGTTTGTATATATATATATATTAATCTCAAACTTGTCTTTGAAATACGATTTGATCTCGTTTGTCAACGGTTCTAACTGGATTAAAAAAATAGTTATGAATAACTTATGACTCTGAACTCGTTACATTCATATTTAAAATAAGAAAGATGTAGTTAATTTCACTTGTTTAACTTATGGCTATTTATATATAGTCATGAGTAACTTATGACTCTGAACTCGTTATATTAAGTCTAATATTTGTATACTATAGTTGTACGAACAATATAATTGTGGTTAAATGAAGCCATCTATGCCACCTATATATATATATATATTAATATTATATGACTTCACCCCTTTCTGGTAGTTGGTCTTTTTTAACTTTAGGCTAAACTTTAATTAATCAATTAAAAAATACATAATTGTTCATATTATAATTATAAATTAAATAAAATACTAGGAAGTGGGTTGAGAACGTGGGCTTCTCTCTCCCTATCTATATGTTTTTTAGGCCAAAACCTCACTTGGGTCCATAATATTTAAGTCCCTAGTCTTATATTATATGACTCCACCCCTTTCTGGTAGTTGGTCTTTATAATACTATATTTTAAAATTAATGAATTAAATAATACAAAAAGTAATTAAAAAATACCACCACTCTCTCTCCCCAGTCACTCTCCCTACTTCTTTAAAAAAAATAAATGAATTAAAAAAATGCAAAAAAACAATTAAAAATTAAAAAATTGTTACCACACTCTCTCCCCATATGAGGTAATTTCAAATTGGTCTTAAATATTTTATTTATTTTAGATGAGTCATACATATTTTTATATTTTTTCAAATTGGTCCCAAATTTACTCTTTTATCAATACAAACGTTACATGAACGGGCACGCCAAGCCCCTAGTATATATATATATATATA
>QANZ01009649.1:36478-65546 GCA_003254925.1 Chamaecrista fasciculata
TTCTCAACCCACTTTCTAGTTTTTTATTTAATTTATAATTATAATATGAACAATTATGTATTTTTTGATTGGTTAATTAAAGTTTAGCCTAAAGTTAAAAAAGAAGGACAACCAAAAAGGAGTGGAGCCATATAATATAAGATATTAATTTAGTCATCGATCAATACAACTCACATTCTCAACCCACTTTCTAGTTTTTTATTTAATTTATAATTATAATATGAACAATTATGTATTTTTTGATTGGTTAATTAAAGTTTAGCCTAAAGTTAAAAAAGAAGGACAACCAAAAAGGAGTGGAGCCATATAATATAAGATATTAATTTAGTCATCGATCAATACAACTCACATTCTCAACCCACTTTCTAGTTTTTTATTTAATTTATAATTATAATATGAACAATTATGTATTTTTTATTGGTTAATTAAAGTTTAACCTAAAGTTAAAAAAGAAGAACGACCAAAAAGGAGTGGAGCCATATAGTATAAAATATTAATTTAGTCATTAGGATCGTAGAAAATTAAGAGCGAAGAATACAAGCCTGTTTGATTGAAAGCAGCTGCTTAATTAAGTTTTGCTTTGGAATTTCTTGTTTGGATTTGGCTCATGGAATCCCTTATAGAACACATCGTGAACTCGTGATGAATTAATTTACTTTTTAAGGATTAAATTGTTAATTTACTTTTTTTTTCTCTGTATATATGTTTTTTTTGCCACCTGCCTTCTTTGACTAATTGATTAATTCAAAAAAAGAAAAAGCCCTAATTGTGCCGTGTCAATGAAGCATTAGTTTGATTAAGCATAGTGATAATTGATGTTTGATAATATATCAAAACCCATTTTGCCATATCTTTCAAATATATGTTGTTGGGTTGTTTGGGTAGGACATCATCTTGCAAAGTGTACGTTCAAGGATTTAAGGGCGTGGTAGGGACAACATATGCAATATAATGAGATGTACACTTAAAAATTAATTCAAGTTTTTTAGGCTACTTCTTTTTTTAACTCATATTTGTCATTGTCGATTATGATGGGCTTAGGTATAATGATCAATACCAAATTACTTCTCAATCAGGTTTCTTGTTCAAAATATTTATTTCTATTTGAAATCTGTTAATGGGGCTGCTTTATTAATCAGGTGCCTGCCTAAAAAGGGTAGCTATATATATAGCTAGCTTGATAGTACTATATATTATATATTTACAACTTCACTATCTACAAGAAGCCAAGTTAAAATTGCCCCATCATCATCCTCATGGTTATCATTTTATCACCTAAAAAATGGACCCAATTCATAGCTCCTATTTCTTTTGAATACCATTTTTTTTATTGATTATTTAATATTCCATCTGACTAATTAACTCTCATGAAAGAAAAATAAATTAAATTCAAGACTACCTAATGCATTAAGAAGCCTAGAGGTGATAAACATACTTATAAACAAACAATTGTTGATTGGTTGACTAGTAGCTAAGTTACTGAAATTAGTTGCACAAATATATTAAATATACTCGTAAATTGAGCAACTAATTAATAAAGAAGAATGAGGAAGAACCTAAAAAACAAAAGCATGGCAAGGGAAACAAAATGGAAAATTTTGAAATAGAGACAAATAATAATTCAGCTTTGTTTTAGTAGACAGAAATGAAAGAAACGTGATTCTTCTTCCATCTTCTCCTTTATTAGTAAAATGATTATTTCTTTCTAGATCATATATATGTGTTGAGAAAATACATGAAAAAAAATGCTGAGTCCCAAAGTTGTAAAATTAAGAGTTTAGACATGTATGTTACATGCATCATTAGGTAGGCAAGAGAAAAAGAGACTCAAAGTAGTACCACGAGGTGAGATTCGTCACTCAACAAATTTTAGAACAGTGTGCAAAACCATGTGGCCCCTGGCACTTGACAGGCATAAATGGCTAGTGCTTTTACATAATATTGTTAATGTTATTATCACTATTATTTTTATTATCAATTTTAAATTTTATATTTATATATAGGTGATGAAGTGAAAGCTTTAATTTGTAGCACCGTTAAAAAAAACAAAACAAAACTAGTGGCATCGGAATGGCATCAATCACACAGAGCAAGTCACAACCCTAACTGTTCCAATTCACGATTATAGAGAAGCCATGATTTGTATGACCAACAACCCATGATTCTTGGCTGCACATTCACACACATGGCCTTGCTTTTCAATAAAGACGAATATATATATACAATTATATTCTGTGTGCACTCATCACTCAATATACACTACCACCTCTTAGAGAGATTGTATTATTACTAGCATCTTCCATTTAAAATTTGATCCCTTGTTTAAGGAAATCTCCATTTTCCAATGTGATGTATATAGATTCCTAGCTTTTGCTCTATATTCATATATCGTTATCAGTATGTATCACCAGTGTTATCATGGTTATGTGGCAAGTGAATTTACAATATATATATGGCGTGGGTTTAGATGGAAAAGAACATGTGGGATTCAAATCATGAATTCAATGCCCTACATGGACGGCAGAAAGTGAGATTTTAGCAAGAGTTAAATATATTTATATATATATATATATATATATATATAAGGAACTACTGTTGAGGAAGAGTGGAGAAATTAGCACCACATATATTAATATCACCCATGTTGAAAAGTTAAAATAGAAAGTCAGATTACGTTTTGATTACATGATGAGCATTTCCCACTTTGGATTGGTTCTGTTTTATTTTATTGCTTCTTTTCCTTCTTTCTGGTGGGCTAATGATGTGGTCTATACTATATAACGAAGCAAATTCTTGGAAGAGAGAATCATTATTATGATCAATATGTTGGGTTGAGAACATTAGGCACAATATATAATGTGGGTGGGTTTGATAAATTTACAAAGACTCTTCTTGAAAAGTTGATGTTGAGACGAGTAGAAAGAGAGAGCCATTGAAACTTAAAAAAGTATTGAATTGAGTATTATTGACAGCCTTGTTTCAAGATGAAAATAATGTCACTCAAAGTTTCATACCCATCGAGAGAGAGAGAGAGAGATATATGTATGTAGCTAGAAGCGAATAAAGCTATAGAAAAAGCAACGTCCATTAAGAAACCCACAAACACAGCTTTATTGGTGCCACATAAAGCTTGAAGTAGAAATACAGAAATAAAAGATGGAATTTCTGTGTCACTTGTCACAACTTCTTGTGCCTTTAGGATCAGCTTCAATGATGCTTTCCATGTAGAATCCAGCAAGCCCTTTGAAATGATGAGTTTTTTAATCGCAAGATAAGTTATATTTAATCATAGTGTTGGGGGTGCCATTGAAACTAGAACCAACTTATAGAACCGTGGTTCAAGTGGATTAGCACTAATAATTAAGGACTTCAAGTGGCTCACGTATGTATGTTACATTTTCTTTGATGTATATATCCATCCACAAATTAAAGTCTTGCCCTTTTTTCTTTGTTCGCTGGATGCGTTATGGGGAAGAAAAGAAAGTGAAATGAGGCAAAAGCACATATTCCAATGAGTTTCTTTCTTCACCAGAAAGGTGGTGCAATCCAGAGATAGAGTGTTGGAATATGTACGTACGGCCTGCTTTTTTGTTCATAAACTTTTATCAGCTATTGTTTGTCATTGACCCATTATCTTCGCCCAATGAGGCTGTCCCAAGTCATGTAAGCAGCTTTACTTATTCAGTTCCAAGTCAGAGTTTAGACAAGTCAGAAACTAGAAAACCTATGGAGGTGTTTTGGCATTCAATGGACACTATTGAGTGATTTGAGTCGCTGACTATTGGGTACTACTGATTCAATCTTCTTGGTAACCAAAATATAATAAAGCCATAACGCTTTCTCATTCTACAGATAACACCTTACAGCATTAGAGGCCAAATAAGTAGAAAACTCAAACACAACAAGGCAGCAACCACCATATCATGGTGCAGTAACTAATAATACAACATTTTGATTTCTATTTCTCTAGCTGAAGCCTAATTTTTGACAAATCTAGCTTCATAACAATTCTACATGCTCAAGAGAACAAAAGTGTTTGTCAACAGTGTTTAGAGTATCTTGATCAATTTCAGCAGCCCCAACTAATTTCGGCAAGGAAAATTCCAATTCTTTTTCTGGTGCCATATCACTTTTCACAGCTTGACCCTTATGAGTTTCATTATCTTCAGATTCCGTTTTGCTAGAACCTTTGTCCAGATCGAATAGTAGGGACTTCATCTCCAAGCAAGATCTCAAATCCTCATCATTCCGGGCTTTATTAATTTTATCAACAAGATCACTTATAGTTGATAACCTTTCAGTAATCGAAATTTTTAGCCTTTTAGAAGCTTTATTAGGTTCTTCTATGTCACCTTCGAAAGCACATTTCTGAAGTTTCTTTAGTTCCTCATCCACAAACAGTTCTATTCTCTTTTTCACACTATCCCTTCTCATTGAGTTTGATCTTTGTAGCAATTTCATCCCTGGGATCATTACCTCGCCAGTTGCCATTGAAGTAGAATTTGACTCTAATGCAGCAGACACGTTGTCTTCCAAAGGCTTCACAGATAATACTTCTTCCAGTAAATTTACATTTTGCATGTATCTGTTAAAAGCTTCATTTTCCACTTCAATGTTTCTCTCCTTGTATTCCTTTAACCTGGAAAATCTCCATTCATTTATTGCTGCAGCATCCTGTAATGAATTAGTTTAGCACAGCATTCAGCTATCCGGAAAGAGTTCTCAGACAAGTATTGTTATGGCATAAATATACCTTTCTAGTTAGTGCCTTCCTTGATCGAAGTGAAACATGCAAGTTATTAAACTGGGCAAAACTATTGGAAAGCTGTCTAAGGGATGCAACTCTATTTGCACTCCTGAAATACATATACTAATTAAAAAAAAAAATCTTCCATAGCAATAAGAACCAGAATGAAGCTTTAACTATAGAATCTACAACTTAAGAATAACGGAATCAATAAAATCACTGCAAAGGAGGTAACTAGAAGGACACTTGAAACTCCAAGAATAATATTGCATCAAGAAAATTGTACGGGACCAAAAAAAAAGATGTTAGAGGGAAAGGACATTCAAAGATAGTTTTATAAAATTAATTTGTATATAAGATATGAAACCATTGAATAAGTTCTAAAGCCAGCAATCTCCTGCGGCAAAACTCTAGTCAGATAAACAATTTTACAAGATAGGAAGAATACAAGGCCATTACTGGATAGTGAATAGTCATGACCAAATGTCAACAAACAACAGAATCCATTCAATCCAGCTATGATTTCAGAAGCAATGCTGTTCTGTAGGGAAACAAAAACCTTGCCTCTAACTTCTAAAAGTAGACATTTACTATTTTTCCTTCTAGCTAAGCAAAAATTGTTTCAAAAATATAAAATTATAAGGATGTACATGATACTAAACTAAGGAGCTACTACAAAAATCTTACGAAGATGGAGATGGTTCAGAGGACGGCTGGTCAAGTGGCGCAGCACCAGAAGATGGTGACTTGTCAGGAACAGTTGACTGTGCTTTCAACACTATATTCACCACAGGATATGAAAAGGGGAGAAATAATATTTGTCATTAGCACCAGAATATTATGGAAATTTTTCTGAAATTACAGAAAATAATATATATATATATATATATATATTTGGTAAAGAGAAAGTAAACATATCAGATATATCTTAATCTTGCCAACAGAACAGTTACATATGTTTTTGTTTCTTTTTTCTTCATTTGCCTTTGTATGAACGGAGTTTTTATTTATGTACTTGGTCTTTCTCCAAGTAGAACACCTCAGCTAATAAAAGTAAGACTTCCTCATACAATATAAAGGATGTAAAACAGGTGAGGTTGTGCCAAGTGCGACCTGAATATGTTAACTATGCACACAATGCTAAATTAATGAAGGGAAGAGGCTACAAACTTGCATAAAGTGAGCTTGATAATTTCATTAATGACTATTAGGGGTAGGCGGGTAGCAAAGTTAGACCTAAAATAGAGCAATGAATGTAGAGAAAATGCAAAATGAGACAGCATAAGGCTTGCTAATGACAGCAAATAGTTGGCCAAAAAATTTTGGTCAGAGGAGTAATGAGATATATATGTTCCTGAAGGGCATTGCGATGCCCTAAATTTGACTGGAATACCAAGTGATGAAGTGGAAGTTGGTGGCTAACGGACTAGCATGAGAGTTGTGGACCGTGCAATGTTTCTCTGACAAGATAAAACTTATGAAAATGTTGGCTAATTTAGAAGAAGAACTAAGCCGGAAAAAGTAAAGAGAAGGCATGTAGGCATATTGGAGGTTGCCCTGTCCAAAGCCATCCTTTGGTAGGCTCAAAAAGATACCCTTGACAACAAGCTTCTACAAATTTGACTGCGGTGCCAATTAGGAGGGAAGGGTTACAAACCTATGTGTGATGACTATTAGGTGATGTGAGTTGAGATTTGCCTTCCAAGATGTTTGGTCCATTGGGAGAAGTGACAAATGAATGATCATCGGAGTCACCCCAAGAAGGCTGAAGATCTGAATAGCACCAATAAGAGGCCTTCTGTCGATGAGATATGGTCGAACCCGAATAGAAGGCTAGCACCAGCGCCTCTAATGAGGCACACTAGAAGGGCTGGAAAAAACCCCATATGACTTCATTGAAGACTAAGATTCCTATTAGGTTTAGTTTGGGCACTAGCTAGGTGTTTTATTGCTAACTTAAGTTCATGCAGTTTTAACGTAGCATATGGTGTGCCATGGGGTCATGCAAACGTGGCAGTCCTAGCAAACCAAGCGGGAGGGAGTGTCATATTGTCTAATATGTTTCAAGCATCGAAAAAGATAAGTAAGAAACAATGATGTTTGAAAATTTAACACACCATGAATATGACATGGATTTTGATTTTTTGAACAGCAACTCTTGCATGATTCAAATGGACACCTGCAAGAATGATCAAACTTGTCAAAACGTCATAGAACAAATGAGATAACTTCAATGTATAATCTTAGTATGACTGTACAGTTTGTGAAAGTAATTCAACTCTTTTGTTTCATCTCCCCTCTTACAAAAATGAAGTGTGTGCTTGGGTGCCTGAAGACAACCTTTAAGTATACTTTTTTTCAGATAAAAAACTTCTCAATATTAATTTCAGCTGTCTTCAGGTGACTTGGATTCTGTCCATTAGGACACTAATTTAACTGCTTTCATAACATTGCCTATCAATGGATCTCACCTCAGAAAAGGGCTCCCAATATTATAAATTAGTTCAACCTACCTGTCAATGAATGACTTAGCATAGTAGCTCATGCACAGTATCAATGGTTTATTTCCCTGATGATCATTTAATCTTAGTCATTGCAAAGGAGCAGCTGGCGGAAAAATGAAACCATCTTTGGCAAATGCAATAACATGCAAATGCCTTACAACAACTGCCTCCTACTGTTACCTAAATATCCTATTTTATGTTATAAATTATATGGCTTTAGTTATCAAATAACTCCAAATTTAAGTAAGTAGTTATATAAGTTGTAACGAATTCATGATGTGAGCTCTATTGGAATCTGTTGGGTATCCGTACAGACCTCTAGCAGTATTACTGGACCTATAGGTATCTAACTTGCTCGAAAGCATATTCCACTTTACATGCTTAAATGTTATCTGAAAATATGGAAGAAACTGAAAATATGGAATAGCTTTTCGAGTTGTTTTCACCCATTGAACAACAACATTAGTAAAAGGAAAGAGAACCACAAGTTCTCAGTAGACTGATTGTATCCTTCACTGGAAACAAAAAAAAAAAACATTTCAATCCCATCCATAGACAATGATAAGATATTGGCCACTCACCCCAAGATTCAAGTTTTTTATACATATATAAGGCCGAATCATGTAACTTCAGACTAAATCTCCTATTACTGGCAACTCACTTGTAACTTAAAAAGGTATTGTCGCCTGTACTATGCATTTCGAGTGCTTGTTGGGCACCTCTCAACTACGATCAAACTCATATTACATGTCGGCTTTTATGAAGGAGGCTTAGAAACAAAACAAACCTAATACCCAAAATTAGAAAGTGCACAGAAACGAACCATTTTGCAACTTGCTCAAGAAATTCAGAAAGGATATGGGAAAAGAAAATTGAAATAAGAGAACGAAAGTACCTAGAACGAGCAACATTGCCGCACTGTTTGCACTTAGGTTTATTATGGCCACGTTGGGATTTTGGAGGCGTGTCCGTGCGATTCCCCAAGTTAGCAGCTGCAGCCAAAGTTGTCGGCTTTGCGGGGGCTGAGACAGCGTTCACGATCGCATTGTTGTTGTTGTTGTTAACCACCGGCGGAGCCGCCGCCATAACTGCGAGCTTTGATCTTGGAAGGTAGTGTCAGATAAATTGAAATTTCTGCGGAACAAAGAAGAGAGGCTGCGAAATTAAGTAGTTTTTTGGTTTTTACTTCGGTGAGATGAGAGAAGGCGGTTCCATTTGCCCTTCTTCTCAATCATGACTCGTCTCTAAGACAGTGATGGAAGGCTCAGCTTTCAGACGCCGGAGACGATGATCTTGAGAATAGAAGCAAGCAAATCGGGCTTCACAAATGTTAGTAGTAATTTTTGACTCGATTTTCTGAAATTGAGACAGGCCGTAAATCGCAATTATAGGGCCTTAAATCGCTTGACAATAGAAGCAAGCAATTCGGGCTTCACTATTTCAAGTTTTCAACTTTCTCGGAACAAAAATAAATAAATACAAGCCTCTCTCAAACCTAACAATTCCTCAGTGCTTTTGAGTTTTGACCCAAAAGTAAAATTGCTCAAACAAAAGTATATTTTTCGTTCTGAAATTTTATATTAAATTTTAATTTTATTTTTAATTTTTCTTCAAAATTTTGTACTTTGATAAATTTTTTGTTTTTTTTAATTTAATTAAATATTAATAATATATTTTACATAACTAATAATATCATTTATATACAATATAACATTTTAAAAATTCTAATTTAAATTGAAAAATATGATGAAGTCTATTGTTAATCTATTAAAAAAATTAATCAAATAATAAAATTGAGAAAAAAATTAATAATAAATAAATATTAAAAATGAAATTAAAAATTAATTAAATTTTTTTGCATACTTTTTGTATCTTGACAACTAGTGCACTTTTTTAAAAGCAAAAAAAAAAAAAACTTTTTGGAAAAAAAAGGGATTAACAATAATAGAGATGCCACCATCAGTCCTTTGAAAGTTTGTAGAAGTAAAAAAAAGTTTTTTTTAGACGATTTTATGAGTGATTTGCCACCTTCAGGTTTAAATGAAGTTTTTTGATAAGATAAATAAATAGTCTTCTTCAGCTAAGCAAATCAGAATAATCTTTTATGTACAAAAAACTATTCAAATTAATCACTTGTAATCAATCAAAATTATTTTCTAAGATATGGTTTATTACAAATGTCCAAGTCTAAATGTATATACTATATACTAGTATATACAAACAAAAAACAGGGGGGAAATGTCAATCTTAAAGTTAATGATTGAGTGCTTACAAAGTCACTTTCACTAAAGCAGATAAAAAAGTAATTTACATTAAAAAATCTTGAAATCAACAAGTCAAAAGACTTGTTATTTTGTGGGTTGAGTTCTTACACGACAGTGGCTCTTCGTCAGTTATTTGCATATTGAGTTCTTCACGATAGTGGCTCTTCGTCAGTGTTTTAAATTGGTCCTCCAGTTATTTGTCGTTCCATATTGGTCCCCAGTTATTCAAAATTTGACAAAGTTGGTCCCTCTAACAATTTCCATCCATTTTTCCGTTAAAATACAAGATAAAATTGATTTTTAACTCCTAAAAGCTTAAATTTTTTGCATCAATGACCTTTTTCTCTATAATAGAACCAAAATGTTAAGATGATAAAATAATTGGGAGTTAATGTTTATTTCACACAAAAAAATCTTTCTCTCTCTCTCTCTCCACTCACACCGCACCACCCGCCGCCGCCGCCGTCAAATCTCACCTCTACAACCCCCACCGTCAAGCCTACCGCCCCCAATCTCACTACATCGTCGTCATCGCTCCAGTCTCACTACAACTGTATCTCTAGTTTGAAGAAGAAAGGATACGAAGTCGAGATGTGAAATCGGGTTTCAAGAAGAAGAAAGGATTCCCGGTTAAGAATCAGGTAGCAAATCAGCAAGATGAGTAGATCCCACTCGCAACTTGTCTCTCTTACTCTTCCCCTTCCACCAAAACACGCATTTCCTCTTCAGCTCTTTCTTATCTTCAGCTCTTTCTACCCAGTCGTCGTCNTTTGAAGAAGAAAAGATACAAAGTCGAGATGTGAGATCGGGTTTCAAGAAGAAGAAATGATTCCCGGTTAAGAATCAGGTAGCAAATCAGCAAGATGAGTAGATCCCACTCGCAACTTGTCTCTCTTACTCTTCCCCTTCCACCAAAACACGCATTTCCTCTTCAGCTCTTTCTTATCTTCAGCTCTTTCTACCCAGTCGTCGTCATTGTGGCCGATGCGGAAGCAATTGATGTTGCGATTGGAGCGATGACGACGACTGTAGTGAGATTAGGGGCGGTAGGCTTAACGGTTGGGGTTGTAGAGGTGAGATTTGACGGCGCCGGCGGGGTTGCCGTTGGCGGCGGCGGTGGGTGGTGCAGCGTGAGTGGAGAGAGAGAGAGAGATTTTCTGTGTGAAATAAACATTAACCCCTAATTATTTTTTCGTTTTAACATTTTGGTTCTATTATAGAGAAAAATGTCTTTGATGCAAAAAATTTAAACTTTTAGGAGTTAAAAATCAATTTTATCTTTATTTTAACGGAAAAATGGATGGAAACTGTTAGAGGGACCAACTTTGTCAAGTTTTGCATAACTGGGGGACCAATATGGAATGAAAAATAATTGGGAGACCAATTTAGAACACTAAGCATAACTGGGGGACCAAAATAGGACTTTAACCAATCAATCAGTCAAAAGACTTGTTATTTTTGTGGGTTGAGTTCTTACACGATAGTGGCTCTTCGTCAGTTATTTGCATATTGATGGGGCTGATGAAACTTTAATTAAAAGACTTGAAACGAGTGGATAAGAAGAGGAAAAACGTTTCCTTTTTAACTTCGTTAAAACCAGTGGATAAGAAGAAAGAGAACGTTTCTTTTTAATGGGTTAAAATCTCATTTTGATTTTTAAGTTGTAAAATTATTTTTTATTTTATTTTAATTCTCAAATTTTTATATTTGTTCTATTTTGATCTGAAAATTGTGATCTTGTCTGAAAGCTTACTAACAAAAATATAGCAAAATTAGTATAATTTTTTATTTCATGATTTGTTACCAAAAAAAGAGCAAAAAAATAATTTTACTATCAAAATATAACTTATATTCCATAATTGAAGATTAGATTTGAAACTGTGCCTCACTATCACTATTCTTCTTAAGTCGCTTCTGAATCTGATGGTGGCATGAGAAATTGAGTGAGAATATCCATTATCCACAAGATACTCTCATCAATCACCCCAAATTGTGAATTGCCTACACGTGTTTTGCCCCTTTTTGTCTTTCAAAACTTTCTCAATTACTACATTGCCATTACCCGCCATCACGTCGTCTTCATTCACTCCAACCAACTATCGATCCACTTCTTCATTCATTATTCACTTTGATTCACATTTCACGCACTCGCTTTCTGCAAAATGGAGGGTCTCATCAAGGGCTTAGCCGGTGTTGTTCTCGATCGCCTCAACAATGACGAAGAGCCTAACTCGGAATCCCGCGATGAACGCTCTAGATCAAGTTGGGCCGAGGTATGTAATTACCACTATTCTCCCCTCCGATCGTTGACTTCGTGTTACCTGGTTGATTTTTCGTTGATCGCCGATGAAATGTGTAGGTTGTGTCCGGAGATCAGGACAATGATGATGGGAGGGATGATCGTAGACATGGACACGGTAAAAATAATTGGAATAATCAGGTTTGCGCTTAGATTTGGTTTTGGGATAGTGATTGTTGATTTCTATTATGTTATAAGAAAATTTGGAAGTTCAGTAAAATACGATTTTGTTAAAACTCGAATTTGATTTGGCAGGGACAGGAGCAGTGGGATTCCGAGAGTTCCAGAATTTCGAGCAGACCACATAAGGTGAGAGATATTGTAATCATTTAATCGATGCTGCCTCTCTGAATTCTGATAGCTCTGCTTTCGAATTTAATTATAAGGACTGTCCTTTGTTTTTGTTTGTTGTTGCAGGAGCAATATCATGTGCAGGAGGAGGAGTGGCATGCCGATAGTTATAAGACATCGAACAAACCCCATAAGGTGAATTAATGTACTTAGTCATTGATCATCACCTTCTCAACTGAATTAAAACATGTAGTTGCGTACTATATTGCGCTTTTGTTGATAAATCTTGTCATTGCAGGAACAATATGGTTCAAAGCAGGAGGATTGGGAAGACGAGAGTTTGAAGACTTCGAGAAGACCCCACAAGGTGGTTTTTTTCCCCTACTTTAAAATGATATCATTTTTTTTTAAATTCAAGTTATGTAAAAAGTTGTCTTAACTTCTATTTTATTATTAATTTTTTTTCCAGGAGGACGAAGAAAATGATGATGGATGGCAGACTGTTGGCAAGAAACCTCCAAGGAAGTCACACAAGGTTAGTTTTTTATTAATTAATTCATGACATATAGAAAGGCTCACAATGTTCATTTTAATCACAAGACATTGAGCTGACAATATCAATGTTTTTCACTCGAGATATTTTTTGGGGTTCTTCCTTTTTAGATGTCCATTTTTTCTACGTTGTCAGTGTATTTTGCATATGTTTATGTGGTGGGAGGCAGAGCATCTCAGTTAAACCTAATTAACTATGTATTTAGCTTTGTCAATTCTACATGACATCTGATGCATTATCCTTTTTTTTTTTTTTCTTGTTTGTTGTTTGCCCCAAAGTCTGATCCAATAATTTAAATGATTTGTATTATGTTAACTATATTAGTGAGTCTGTGATGCAATTAGTTCAGATTATTTATTGCTGCAGTGCTGTCTGAAAGATGCATTCTTCCAACTTCTTGACAGGTTATAAAGGATCACTGGGGTGGTTATAAACTTCCTCCCGGCGAGCAAGCATACTCTAATGACGTTGAAATTGGTGCTACCCTAGAGCCCTCTGAAAATGAACTTGCTGATCTGTCACAAGCTTGCAGTAAACTTTGGGATCTTGATTTAAACCGTTTGGCCCCTGGCAAGGATTATGAAATTGAATGTGGTGAAGGGAAAAAGGTTTACCAAAAGGAAGATGTGGCTGAAGGGAGCTTGTTTACTTGGGTTAGGGATGATGTGTTCAGAAAGCCTACATTTGGTCGTTTTTGTTCACTTTTAGATAACTACAATCCTCAACAGGGACACAAGGAAGTTGTCACATCTGAAGAGAGGCAAGAGCAAGCTGCTTTCATAGAAGAAATCAGTAGAACAGCCCCAATCAAATATCTTCACAAGTATCTTTCATCCAAGGGCATTGCATCAGGGAGCTACCAAGATTTCAAACAAATGTTGAGCAGTCTGTGGTTTGACCTTTACGGCCGTGGTGGTACTTCTGGTTCCTCTTCTGCTTTTGAACATGTTTTTGTTGGAGAAATCAAACAAAATGGAGAAGTTTCTGGCTTTCATAACTGGCTTCAGGTTTGTGACTATCCACTCTTTCTCACTATTAATCAGTTTCACGAGTTCTATATGGTATGACAGTGTTTTTGTTTGTGTCATTGCCTATTGGCTTGCATGCTGCTTGTCTACAGGTCTTCTTCATTCAGAGTTGCTAGTTCTTTTGTTTACTTCTGTAATGCTTCTTTCCATTAATCTTCTATCTTTTTGTTAGATGTTAAGTTATTGAATGGATGGATATGAGATTAGATGTACCTTTTTTTGTTTCTAATCTGTATTTTGACTTTGTCATGGCATTTAATTAAATTGTTTATTTCATTCATTGATGTATTCGGGCAGTTTTACCTTGAAGAATCTAAAGGGAGGGTTGATTATCAAGGCTATATCTTTCCTCGTAGGCGAGGTGAAATTGTGAGTGACTTCATCTTTGTTCCTTCTCAAACTCTATATTGGTGTTTTTTTTTGGTCAATATATTAGTGTTTAAAGAATATCTATTGACACTGAATAAAATTATGGAATTGAATCTTTTCAAAAATTAGTTTAACACTTTAAATCATTTTAAATATTCTATCTTTATTAGATTTTATGCATCTAAGTTGTGGTCATGTCCATGAAAGTTAAACAACTTCAGAGTATTTACAGTAATAGATAAATGATTTTTGGAATGTGCTGCTATGAAATGCTTGAACACATAGAGGAAAATGATTGGCAACTTAAGTTACATGAAATTTTTGTGTTCAAGCATAGTAATGTGTTTTACAATGCATCCTCTGAAAATGTTTCAATAGAAAATGGCTTTTTAAAAAACATTTTCAATTATGTAGATGTTCTCAATAACATATTCAATTTAAATCGTTTTTTGGAAAAGGATACAACTTCTCATATTTTTTGGTTTTTCATTTGTTCCAAAAAGGAAATCAATTAGCCTATTGTTGCTATAATTGTTTCTCCGTAGACCCGATTTTCCTTACATTGCTTCACCAAAGATAGAAACTAGTCATAGCTGTGACCACATCATTATTTAACTTTCCAGTATTTGCTTATGTTGATTTGCAGCCAGACTCCGAAACCCAGTTATTGACAATTCAGTTTCAATGGAATGGTGTTATGAAATCTGTGTCAAGCACGTTGGTTGGAGTAAGCCCAGAATTCGAAGTCGCCTTGTATACTCTTTGTTTCTTTGTGGGTGGGGAGGATAATCACGTTGAGCTTGGTCCATATACAGTTAACATCAAGTGCTATCGATTCGGAGACCGAATTGGATCTGTTTTTCCCATTGCAGATAGTTGAATGTTTATCAAGTTACATCTTATATTCCTGTGCGTACTAGAGAAGAGAAACAACCTGTTGTGGATGGCTGTTAAGGCTCTTAATAATATATTACGATTTAGTGTCATAAAAGAACTTATACATTCTGTGCTTCTTTCCTCTTTGATACAAAAGACTCTCGGGGAATATTCTGTTCTTGTACTATTTCAGAATCTTCATCTCTTCATTGTTATTAAATATCTTAGAGAGTTGCTTGGCTTTCGTATATAATCATATGAATGGGATTGTGGGAATTAGTCATGTGACAACGATAGCTACATCTCCAATATTATCAAATTCCATCCCTCAGAAACAGAAACCTCCCTCATGACATGTTGTATGAAAATATCTGGGGAGTCTCTAAAGATATTTTTTTTTTCAAAAATCCGTTTTNAATATCTGGGGAGTCTCTAAAGATATTTTTTTTTTTCAAAAATCCGTTTTATAATTATATTTCTATTTATTTTCAAGGTATTATGGTGACACAGATATTCAATAATTGGTTGATTCGTGTGTGTAGAGTGTAGACCACTTAATGCGTAGTGGGAAAAACATAAACTTTACTGTCATCATTCTCTGCTCTTCCAATTGTAGAGAGAGCTGCTTCATGTGGAGGCTAAGTTAAGAGATGAATCCTTATTTCTTAACTAGAAAGCTACAAACCAACAAGTGCAGCTTATGCTAATTATGCTACAAAGTGTGGAAATGATATGTCCTACAGGTCCTACATTGGATAAAAATGGAAAGATAAGGAGTCTTTGCATTGTGAGGCCTTCCCACCTAATTGACATAAAGTTATTACTCTACAAATTTAGATACAATTGTGTGGCATATGTGGTGACGTCTACATTACAACATTCATCCAAGGTAAGAAAACTAGTTCAAAGCAACTTACAGGATCACCGGAATTAAGAATCATGATAAACTATTAAAATCAAAGGCATCGAAAAATAAGGGATGTACACACACATATATATAAACACATGCATTTTGAAATGATATATATTTGTTTCTCATTTCAAAGTTGAAAAATGTTTAATTAGAGACAGAAGAAATGAGGTCCACTTGTTCATATTCGTTGGAGTTGCAAGCACGTCATTCATTACCTCCACGGTTTCGGTGAAATTGATTTTTGTTTTTGTTGGGATTAAGAGTTGCAAAGGTTGAAAAAAAGGAAAGAGATAAGATTGCATTAGCTCCACAAAAAATGGAAATGGTGGGGCTATTGTTTACATGGAAACAGCTCAGCTAATTAACCATTCCTAGAATAAGAGTACAAAACATCAGACATCAAGCACCCTCTAAGATTCCCAACAAATCTTTCTTGAATACTTTCTCTTAATTTCCTTCTCACGCTTCCTGATGCATTGCATATAACACATAATTACTTCACCCAAATTCTTCCTTACTAAGCTCTAAGTTTCAATCTGTAAAGATTTAGTCTTAGTTATTTAAGATTTGGGATATCTTATGTAATCTTTGAGTGACTTGTATTTTAATTAGTTACTAAGCTCTGATACCACTTGTTAGGATTCAGAGTATCTCCCAACAAACATTCACAGATCTAAACAAGTATGATAATGCGGAATAAAGAGAATAATAGAGGAATACAAGACAATTTACCCTGGTTCGGTCAGTGTGACCTACATCCAGCCAAGAATAAAGGATTTCACTATATGGAATGTGGGAATACAATAACCTGATGAATTAATCTCCCTCTCAAGTCATCCTTCTACCATTAGCTACTAGTCTATTTATAGGCATCCCAAACCCTAGATACACAAGGATTACTTAACCTAAGCCCAATAGGCCCAATTCCTTAGTCACCAAGGAATTAGGGACTTGGGCCTATTGGGCTTAGGTTAAGTAATCCTTGTGTATCTAGGGTTTGGGATGCCTATAAATAGACTAGTAGCTAATGGTAGAAGGATGACTTGAGAGGGAGATTAGTTCATCAGGTTATTGTATTCCCACATTCTATATAGTGAAATCCTTTGTTCTTGGCTGGATGTAGGTCACACTGACCGAACCAGGGTAAATTGTCTTGTGTTCCTCTATTCCGCATTATCATACTTGTTTAGATCTGTGAATGTTTGTTGGGAGATACTCTGAATCCTAACACAATCCCATTTTCAACATGAAAAATATTGCAACATATTCATGAGCTATATATGTGTGTGTGTGTGTTTAGATGTTTGGTAAGCATAAACAACCTTACTCTGGAAGAAAGTAGCAGGAAGGGTATATGCTATATAATTTGTTGCAGACTAGGAAATTATATTCTCTCTAATCAATCTCAGTTAATATTGGATTCACAAAAAGTTCTGCAGCGAAAATATATATATATCAGCACACGCGTCAAATCTTGAAGTTAGCTGATCATGCATCGATAAATCTATGGTGGGTATGAAAAAGAAAAAAGAAAATGTTGGCAGAGTTGTCAAATAAGACTTTTTTATTTGATCCTGTTTTCAGAGACTATAAGGTATATATTAGTCAATAGTGAGGTTCTAATGGGAGCCCATCAAGCAAATGAATTGTTAATAGTGGTTGAAAGTGTTTAATACTTGTATTAAGAATATAGAAACAAAAGCTGAAAATTACTCTCAACCACAAGTTTTCCGGATTCTAAAAAAAGGAAATGGAGCCTCTCTTCTTATCTTGAGCAAATTGAAGTAGAACCAAGAGAATTTTGAAATTATGAGATATTTTCATCCTCGAAAACTAAGTTTGCAAGACACAAGGCAGAAGCCAGAAACAAAGAGATGCATGACAAGCTAGTTACTAGTTAGCTAGCTTACTTAATTGGTGGGGTTTAATTCCTCTAATGCTGACAATAGAATACCACTCAGTACTTATCAAGCATTCAGCAATAAAATAATCCAAGTACAAAATTTAGACTCCGTCCATTCTTTTTTGGCTTTGCTATGCCTATCTAATGCTCCTTTATGTAACTTCTCATTTTTCACTACTTACATGTATAAAAGATGGGAGCTTCATAAAAGATTTGTAAAAATTAAATATAGATATGCAGTAATCTAAATATGGGTTGGCGTAATTGCCCTTGATTCACGTTGAATTTGATGAGAAAAAAACAAAGAGTCTGCATCATCGATCTCAAGATATTTCAGGTGGTGAATAATCACTTAACACCAGGTTTATTTTTAATCTTCAGTTTACTTATACTCTAATAAACTGCAACCAGTGGATAAAGACACAAGGAAAACTTAGCCATATATATAACCCGTCTATCTTAATACCGATGGAATCTGTAATAGATACTATTATCATCTCTATATATAAAGTAATTTGATTTAAAATTAGTAAATGTTAAATTTTTCAAAGAGTATCATTGATTCCCATGATGGAGACCAAAAAAAGTAATGTAGGTACCTAAGTTGAAGGAAGACATGCTATTTCTATGTTTGTAAGTTTGCAATAAATAGATAAGAATGGAGGAGGTGGAAACACGCAAGAGTAAAAAATCTCATTCCAAAAGTTGAGCGGACAAGTTTTGATTTTTTGCACATTTTCACTTTTCAAGCATACCCCACCAAACCTAGATTTTTCATATATATGTCATCCCTAACCCTTCATCTTTTACTTGAAACTTGAAATACAAACATGGCTCTAAGTCTCCGTTCTTCAATTTCCTTCATCAATCAGAAAGAAACAACCAAGGCTAGCAGAAGTTCTGATGATGTATGTGCTTCAGTTAGCTTCCCAAGAACATCAATAAAGCCATGGTTTCGTCTGAGAGCCAAGAATTCAATGCAGGAAGCACAGGTTAGAGGATTGAATAATAAGGTGACCCATCATGGGGTTTCTTCTTCTGTGGGAAGGCATCATGAGAATAATGAGAATGAATGGAAGAGAGTGCCTGTGTATGTGATGCTGCCATTGGACACAGTGATGATGGGAGGAGGATTGAATAAGCCAAGAGCCATGAATGCAAGTTTGATGGCACTCAAGAGCGCAGGAGTAGAAGGAGTCATGGTGGATGCTTGGTGGGGTTTGGTGGAGAAAGATGGCCCTTTGAAATATGATTGGGAAGCTTATGTTGAGCTTGTTCACATGGTGCAAAAGCATGGCTTGAAGCTTCAGGTTGTCATGTCTTTCCATCAGTGTGGAGGAAATGTTGGAGATTCCTGCAGGTATGTATATATCTCATACTTCTTTACTTTTGGATGATGAATTGATGTATATGTTACTATGTATGTAGCAATTGGTTCTCTTGGATCAAGCGTTTATCACAACTTTATTTCCCTAATACACATGCATCAACCAAAATTAACTTTTTTTGTTTTACAGCATCCCTCTACCCCCATGGGTGCTTGAAGAAATCAGGGAGAACCCTGACTTGGTTTACACAGACAAGTCAGGAAGGAGGAATCCTGAGTATATCTCCTTAGGCTGCGATTCATTGCCTGTTTTAAGAGGAAGAACACCTCTTCAGGTGTATAATGATTTCATGAGGAGCTTCCGTGACAGATTCAGAGACTACTTAGGCAATGTCATCGTGGTAAGTACAACAACACATATACTTCTTCTGCTACAATTTTGGGAAACTCAGAATGCAAGCTCTTAGTTCCATTGAACGATTTGTTTGAGGTTGCTTTGTCAGTGTTATCGTCTTAACTCTATTACCAACCATACATACTAATCCTAATTTGAGGGCAACCTATCCAAATGGTGGTGGACCACCACCAACAACGGTAGAATAATTTTATGTCAATTTCAATGTCTAGTCTCAAAAGGAGCAGTGAAATTAAGACAAGTTTGAATTGAAACAAGGTATTGTAAAGTCTAAGATGAAGCTATTTTGCAGGAAATTCAAGTGGGGATGGGTCCTTGTGGGGAGCTCAGATATCCAGCTTATCCAGAAAGCAATGGAACTTGGAGGTTCCCAGGAATAGGAGAATTTCAATGCTATGACAAGGTAATAAATCTTCCCCGCATGGGAAATCAAAGCGTTTAATTTAATTTAAAATATCTTACAAGTGATGTAGAATACCCAATTGGACCCATATTATAAAGATTTCTTTGTCAGGGAGGGAATGTTAATATATATTTATATATATGTAACCAAAGTGACTAATTTGTCATAACTCATACCCATACAGTATATGCGAGCATCCTTGGAAGCATCAGCAGAAGCCATTGGGAGGAAAGAATGGGGAAGCAGTGGGCCCCATGATTCTGGGCATTACAATCAATTTCCAGAGGATACTGGATTCTTCAAAAGGGAAGGAACATGGAACTCTGAATATGGACACTTCTTCTTGGATTGGTACTCCAGCAAGTTGCTTCAACATGGTGACAGAATCCTTGCATCTGCCAAAACAATATTCCAAGCTTGTGGTGTCAAATTATCCAGCAAAATCGCCGGAATCCATTGGCATTACGGAACAAGGTCTCATGCTTCTGAACTAACTGCTGGCTACTACAACACAAGGCTCCATGATGGATATCTCCCAATAGCACGAGCACTAGCAAAATATGGGGTCGTCTTCAACTTCACCTGCATGGAAATGAAAGACAGAGAGCAGCCGGAACATGCGAATTGCTCGCCGGAAGGGTTAGTTAATCAAGTGAAGATGGCAACTAGAGAAGCTGGAGTAGAACTTGCAGGAGAGAATGCACTAGAGAGATATGATGCAGGTGCCTATGCTCAAGTTTTGGCAACAAGTAGGTCAGACTCAGGAAATGGATTGGCTGCTTTTACGTATCTAAGAATGAATAAGAAGCTCTTGGAAGGCGATAATTGGAGGCAACTTGTGGACTTTGTAAGAAACATGTCTGAGGGTGGTAGGAGACACAGGCTTCCAGATTGTGATTCCAGTGGCACTGATCTTTACGTCGGACATATCAAAGGGAGTAAGAAGGAGCAATCTCAAGAGGCTGCTTTTGTGTGAATCGTATTAGAGAAGAATGGTTAATGTTTCAGGCGTCGTGGTGTATAATATATCTAAGAGCAGAGCAAAATATTACAGAAAAAAAGTAAAAAAAGCAGAGGAACAATGACAATGGAAGGCCATGACACGTATACAGATCGAGGAACGATGACATATGCGATGTGCCATGTCAAAATCTGCGATGATCGAGAAGATATTATTTTATTTCGTGTATTGTATATAACTCCAACTAAGATTGGAGGAAACCTGATTTTAGAAAAATCCAGTACATACTGAGATTGGACTGTAATACACATAGAAACATTTATCTCCATAGAATAAGTGCATGCTATATCTTTTTCCTCATTTCCATATTTCATTACTGATAATATATTCCTAATAATCTTCACACAGCAATAACTCATAAAATAGAGCACTGCATATTCGATAAGGTGAAATACTCTCCAACAATCAAATGTCCAGATGCAATATCTACAATCAACACTCCTTACAGAACTGTTAGGGAAGGGGGGCTATTGATTTTTGAACGCTACAAACTAAGAATCATGTGGAGCCTGAAGAGTATGGTAAACAGAGTCAATCCCCATACCAGAACTGGAAACGGTTCTCAAAATTTGGAAGAAAAAATAGAGCCCCGTCAAAATATAGTTACACGAATACATGAAACATGCTGGCTAAAGAGATGGCCCAAGTGACTGCCTCAATCAAATTCAGAGTCCTTTCTCATTTCCCACTTGATTCTGCTTAACTCGATCCAGACTCTAAAATATACCACAATTCAAATAACAGACTGAGTCACGTAACGTACAATGATATATATACGTCTTGAAATATCATTACAGAGCACATGTAAGTATATGTAACTGATGCATAGACAGTTTTTCTTTGCATATAAAAAAGAAAAAAGAAAGATTCAGAGTCAATTATATTTAATAAGCAGAAAGCTGCACATTCAATATTTGTAGAAAACATTATCCAATCCCCAAATGGAACTCACCCAATAGCTTGGGAAGCAAAAACCTAACTGGATTATTTACTACTAATTGAATTCAGTTTGCTTCAGGGTGATAATCTATTCCATACTGAATAAAAATGAATCAACAAGAAGCTTCTCTTATTCATTCAATTGGCATCGGAATCAAGAATGGGAGAGTGAAGAGAAAGTACCAAGAATGGGAGGTTGAGTCGGAGGGGGGATTTCCGTGACGGAGATCATTGATTAAGTCACCAAGCTCTTTGCGAGAGGATTCTCTACCGAACATGAAACCGTACCTGGAATTGAAAAACAATGAAAATTGAACGAGAATAAGGAACCCTAATAGAAAAAGGTTTAGGGAAAAAAAGGAGAAAGAAAGTGAAACCAGAAAGAAATGGCAGAGAAAAAGCCAGCGGTAGCGATAGTCTGAACGAGAGTGAAGCTCTTCTCCATTTTCATTTTTTCAAAATCGATTTCTTTCTTCACAAAGATTGAGCAGTTCAGCTACCACCCACTCACTATGCTTGCTTGCCAATTGCCACGCTAAATACTGTATATCTTTTGTTCGATGCGACTTGATTTTATTCAGATGCATAATGAATTGCTTATATTATAGTTAATAAATAATACGCGTTGATATTTAAATTTATATTAAATTAATTAATCTTTAAATAATTAAAATATATGATTTAATCTTTAAAATATTTTAATGATAAATGATTTAATTCTTAATAATAATTTAATATCTGAATTTGAATTGATTTGTTTTTTGAATTTTATTAAATTTATATATATATTTTTTTGAATTTTACACAAGACTATATGGTTTGCGATTATAATAATTCAAGAATTAGATTATATATTTTAGTTATTTTGTAATTAATTAGTTAATTAATCACAAATTTAAGAACCAAATAGAAAATTTTCTCATAACAGACAAACAAATTTATGAAAAAATAAAAAGTGAAATGACGCTTACAATCATTTGTTAAATATTTAATTTAAGATTAAAATGAGAATGAAAAGTAATAATCTGTTCAATACAAAAAAAAATCTTTTTTCCTAGTATTTTACAGTACATATTTCTACAAGGAAATGCAATACTTTAAATTATATATATATATATATTAAAGAGTTGAATATATTATTTGTTTTTTTTTTGTTGGAACAAATCTAATCTAATAGTATTAAAAAGTAAAAACTACATATTTTTATTCTAATAAATATTTAGGAAGTTTTTTTTTTTCTAAACCATTTCTCACTCAAATTACCAGCAAGTCAGCAACTTGCTTTGCTGTATGGCCTTTTTCCGTTTTGGGCCAAGCGTCCGAATAATTTTGGACAAACTTTGACAGAAGAGGGCCTTAGTACCTCGAGAGGCACAATTGAGTAGACTTGAAAGTCTTGAAACGAAGGCGAAGTCAGTGTCGGTGTTATTCTCAATATTTTGTCTCTGGTTCCTATTTCCTATCTTTCGGTCATCCAATTCCAATTAACTTTTGAATTATTATCATTAGTTTCGTTCAAGTCAATACTGGTTTGCCATGACGCCATCTACACAACTCAATTCAATGCTCTTTTCTACCAACTACGATGCTTGACCACAAAACCATTAACGTTGACTTCACCATCCAAATCACTTGGACAGTAAAATCTTCATTGTTTTTAGAGTTAGTTTCCATTGAAAATGCATAAACGAGGGCCGAACACTTGTTTTACACTCTTTTCACCCCTTCTTAGACATTAGTGATAGACTTCTTCAAAAAGGTATTGTACCTTCATCGGATTTGGACTCCCAAAAACTTAAAAACAAATAAAAGATTGATGACGACCAGATTAACTTCAACCTCCGGTGGATTCAAAATAGAGAAATTATGATTATTCTATAGAAACCAAGATCGGCAAAGATTGACAATTAATTAACACTATAGACTATACATCTTCCAACATGAGTATTGGAGAACGGAGAGATCACAATGTTGGATAAAGAAAAGTAAGTGGTCAAAAGCGGGAGGGATGATGGGATAGTCAACTTCTGCTTAATCCGAGAGTTTTACCTTTTACACTAGTTGCTTTTTGGACCAATATAGATCGAGATGACCCAGAAGCCGTGTCTGAGGATTCTGAATACTGCAATGCTTCCTTCAAGCTTTCAGCTACCTGACTCATGGATGGCCTTTCTTCAGGCTTCCTATTTAAGCAGCTATCAGCCAATTTAGCTACTTTGCGAGCAGCACCAGGTGAATATTCATTTCTTAGTCGAGGATCCATTATCATGTTGAACCTGCTTGTGTTAGCAGGATATTGTTTAACCCATTCTATAAGCTTTTGATCTTTTTGACGTCTTCGATCCAATGCTCGCCTCCCTGTGAGCATCTCATACAGTACCACACCAAAACTCCATATGTCACTTTGAATTCTTAGATGGCCTGTTTCCACATATTCTGGGGCAGCATAACCATATGTCCCAACTACCTGATAACAAATACAACACATAAACCTTGTTACAGTCAACTCGAAATTTTTTTCAGAATGTGAACTACTGTACTTGTCATTGTACATAATCAAAACAATGCTGCTCAGCTTTTGACTTTTGACTTTGACAATACATACATATATCAACTTACCGCAGTAGATACATGAGTCTGACCACCCATTGGACCCTCCCTAGCAAGACCAAAATCTGAGAGCTTTGGATGGAAATCCGCGTCCAATAATACATTTGACGATTTGAAATCTCTGTATATTACCTACCCAATAAAAAATTGTAAAGATTATCAACAAAAATGGGCATTTGAGTGTCCAATTCACAATAATAATATTTGAATCTCCGTTTTCTAACACTACCAATGATAAATGTACAACTAAAGCCAATCAAGTCGTTGTAAGTATGTAAGTACCTGAACCTCCAAACCGTCATGTAGATATGCTAATCCTCTTGCAGCGCCAAGCATGATCTTCAATCTGGTTTTCCAGGGTAAGGTAGGGAAAGCCCGACGGAAAAGATGATCTTCCAGGCTCCTGTTTGGCATGTACTCATACACCAATAGCCGGCGGATTCCTCTTTCTCCATCTTCAGAGCAATATCCCAATAGTTTTACCATATTTGGATGATTAACAATGCCCAAAAACTGAACCTCTGCGAGCCATTCTTTATGCCCCTTCACAAGGTAACAAGACACCCATAAGAAACTGATAAAAACATGAATATGTATATTCATGTTTGCAATAATTATATAATTTAGCGTCTCAATGACCAAATATATTGAATTCTGTAATAAATACCAAGATATAATGTAACGTTTAGATTACAACGTCTCTTGTGCTTATCAAATAAAAACTAACAAGGATTCTTAACCTTTGACTACAATGTAAAGGAAATGTCACATTAGAGCAAGTTCTCTTGACAAAGGAATAACTCAGAAAACTAAACAAAATCAGACTGCATATATCATAATATCCTGGATAATTTTCTAATTTCTATCCATTCCAAAACAGGATCACAACAATAGAACTGTAAGCCAAGACAGATTTTAAACCATCTAGTGCACAAAACAATAAAATAAGGCAAAAAGATAGAGAAAAAAATTGGACAGAACAAGAACAAAATTACGGAGGCGGGAATACCTGGTGGCCACGAGTGTTGAGGCTTTTTATGGCCACTACAATAGGATCACCTTGACCATCATGAGTTCTAACTGTACCTTTATACACACTCCCAAAACCCCCTTCTCCAATCTTCAACATCCTATTGAAACCGCTTGTTGCGTCATGAAGCTCTTGCAGGGTGAAAACTCTGAGATTGTGCTCTTTCTCTTTGTACAATTCCGTTAAGGTTTTAGGTGACGGTAGCGAACTCGACGACCTCACCGTGAGATCTTTGTTCTTGCTTTGGCTTTGCGATTCTCGCGAGGGTTTCGATCCCCTTTTCCCTTTGAAACAGAAACAATCCATCTTCGTTCTAACAATTCATTTAGCGAAATCTTCGATTAAAGAATGTTCTCGCCGACTCTTAGTTGTTCATGTTAAGCAAGCAAAAAGGTTTTGATTCAAATAATGAAAGAAGAGAGGCTAAGGAACGAAAGAAAACGAGAGAAGAGCTCAAAAAGTGAAGCAAGATGAGAAACTCAGATGAATTAAAATATATATATAAGGAAATTTATATAGAAAAGAATGGTACTATTAAGTATCCCAGGGTGAAAGGTATGGTGACTCAGTGGGAATAGAAGAAGGAGGACGAAGAGAAATTTGTGAATTCCGAAATTCAAAACATTAATTGCGTGTAATGGAAGGAATATAAAGATAAATATAGGTGCATGAATTGATTTGAAGAAAGGAAAATGCACAGTGGGCGTTGAAAGCTGAAAGAGACTGTAGAAGATCAAAGATATAAACAAACAAACACCTTCGCGTGGATGTAAGTAATAATAAATGAATGATAAAGACGGAAGTGAGACCTAATTTTCAACGTTGGCCATTAAAAAAACTAAAAGCGAAAGGGTTAGCCCATGAATTAATAAATCATATAGTTTAATTACACATTTTAAAACAGTATTAAAACATTTTTTAAAAAAAAAACTTGGAGAGCACAGAACTCTAAACTAGTAAACTTGCATAACAAACCGATAATGTTTTGAAGAAAAATTGAATGAAGTTTAATTTAATCTAATTTTTTTATATTCTTTTTTTGTGATTGATTAAACCAAAAAAGATATCTCTAATATTTTTTCTATAATATCAAAAAAAACTTTACTCACAAAATTAATACTTTTGGCCAAATCACAATCAGACGTACCGGCCTGAAATAAAAAACCATCTATATATTTTAAAAACAACATTAGCAATTAAGAAACTGATAACAACATAAATTATGTGTAATATTAAAATAGCAATTATAACATTATTCAACAAATAAATGAATAAATAAATAAATATAAAGGAAAAGAGTTGAGCTGAAGCCTGAAAGTACAAGGAAATGCAGTAAGAGGACTAGAGCACACCAACCACGGATAAGCACTAAGATTCAAAGGTTTAGGTCAAATAATAAAATCACTTTACTTAGTTCCTTTCCCTTGAACGTTGCTTCTTCTTCTTTTCTTTTCTTTTCCTTTTTTTGGGTGCCATTTTCCCTTGAACATTGCAGACTAATGCTAACAGAAATTATGTGAGTTCAGCTGGAAAAGAAAAAAAAAAGGAAGATAAAATCATTAATCAGTTGAAATGAAAATATAGCCTTATTAAGGTTTTAATAGCCAAAATGCTCCTGACCATAATCTTTGACGACTATAAGGGAGATGATGTTTCCATAAAGCTCTAGTTTTGTCAAACACCACCACAACTATCAACATCATCCAGCTATCATTACCTAATTCCCTGTCGGCATTTTAGAATCACCATGACCATACCAATTTTACTTACTTTTCTTTCTTCCTAAAATTTTAGTTGGGGTGGGGAGAGAGCCAATTCTTGATTCTCTCTTTAACATTTATGTATTATAAGAAAATATTATTAATTAGTGAGACTAGAAATCTTGAGATAACGAAAACTAGTTTTAAAACTCGTACAGATCACTGTCAACAAAAAGAGAATGGATCTTTTGTAATTGAAGATTATGAACTTCTCTGTAATTAAATAATTTTGGACATCTGACTGCTGTATATTTTGGGAAATATACTGTTTCATTAATGTCAAGAAAAAATTACTTAATTATAGAGAACTTCAAGATACTCAATTACAAAATATCTGTCTCGAACAGAAATGTGTTACCTTCCCAGGAACAACTTTTGCACTACAGAATGACGAAAGCTAATACAGTAATACTTGATGTAAACTTACCAAAGATCGCAGAATATAAAAATAAATAATAAATAATGGAATAAATTCGCATTAAAAAAAAAGGAAAAATCAATGACAGCGTGTCTTAAGAAGCCGATAACAAACATACAAGATATAACTCTTCTGACTCTTCTGACTCACTCGGTAACGCAATAGAAAAAAAAAGTATAACTCATTGAATAATTAGTCATACAAACCCATCAGCAACCACAATATAGGAGACTTGGGTCAATTGCTCTTCGGTCAACCAATTTCCTCAGCAAAACTATGAAACAACAAATCCAACACATAAGCAACTTAGCAAGCTCTGTTTTGTGACAACAGCTGCAGCAAACTTCATCACCGTCGAAGCGAAGAGCAGGCAAATCAATTAGATGAGCTCATAACTCGTAGAGTTCATTCTCGTTCTTCAACTATATGACTCCAAAGCAGCTTACGGGTCATGGCTGGAGGGGCTAATCCTGGAATATCGCGAATGTCCTTGTTGTTTGGGTGCACAAGCTGAAATTTGGAAAAAAAGCAAGCTAGTATAACATGATCTTAACATTGTCAAAAGATTTCACCAGAAAAATAAGTTTTATGGCAAGTAAAGGTGAATTCTGATATATAGGTCTAACGGGTAAAGAGAAATCATAGCAGTGTTTCCTAGGATAGTTGATATGGTGTTAACATTATATAGGAGTCATTATTTATAGGCAATGTCTTCTTCCCACTACATTGAAAATCTTCATCATATATAGTCCCTTCCTGTTCCTTAAATATTTGATAACAAGACCAACTAAAATTGAGAGCATGGATGCGACATTCAGTTTCACACAAGTAAACACTGTCCACACTCCACACACATTTATGTTAGTAGCTATATTTCTGTAAAAGGCCATCAAAAGCACCTGAAGATAATTCAGTAAATCAAAATATTTCATGCTTCATAGTTCATAAGCATCAAAAAGCATCCTTTGACAATATCAACATATGTCAGTATCCAATCTCAATTTGTTCACCTTGAAACACCAGACAAAAATTGAGGAAACCACGAAAAAGAATCAGTTTAGATCATGCGAACTAAGCTAACTGTTACCTTTACAATAATGATGGTTATCACTCCAATCACAATAAGGACAAGCAATGCCATAATACACTTGTCAGTAGCAACCTGTTGCAAAAACTCAAGTAGTTTAACAAATAAAATAATTATAAACTAATTACACTACCACGAAACCAAGTGGATAATGTAGAAATTGACCTGCCTACCGATTTCCTTCACCAACTTAGTGGATCTTTTTATGGAGAATTGGATAGAATCCAGCTCATTGACGACTCTGCTCATTTGTTCCGTCTAAACATGGAAGTGATTACATTCCTTAGTACCCACTAGGCTTTTTTTTGGGG